>BPLR01013767.1:0-190993 GCA_021605095.1 Caerostris extrusa | reverse complement strand
GTCTTCTAGCATTTTATATTTACCTGTCCATGAATATCACCACATACTGTAACTGGAGTAAACACTGGCTGAATGTTCGATTCTTCCAAAAGTAAGTCACACACAATATCACATAATTTCTGCAACAAAGAAATAAAATTTTTTACACTAACATGCTATGATAATATATTCTTTTTCAGTAATTATAATTCTAGCTTGCAAGAAAATAAATTGTAAATTATACTATTTAACTAATGCCTTTCTACATAGTTATTATAATTAAATACTAACGTGAATATATACAGATATATAATAATTGTCCCTAAACCAGATAAATCAATACATCAATGAAAATTTAAACATTATGCAAATTAATTTATTACTTAAATTATATTTTAAAAAAATATATCAATCTGTACATAATACATATTATTCCTTTTGTTGAGCATTTGAAAATATACATATTATTTTTTGCCTTTTTAATTTGAAAATATATAAAATATATATGGTATAAAAAACACAAACAGTGTATATTTTACAAACACAAGGACAAAAAACAATTGCTTCAGTTTTTAATTTTTGCAAACAAAAAAGCAAAAAAAAATTATTTTAAGATTTTACAAAATATTAATTCAAATTGAACTCATAATATTATCTTTGGAAAATAATTCAGTTTAAAATTAATTTTTTTCTTTTGATCTATTAAGTTATTAATTATGCATTATATTAAGTATCTATTGGCCACACAAAAGAATTTAGAATCAATTTATATATCCCGTCAAAATTAAAAATCATTTTAACCCTTTCACATTTGTTTCTTAATGAATGCACAAAAGCAATTTTACTACAATTTTCATATTATCTTTTTTCTTAACAATAAATACATTAAGTTATCAAACCAATTTACAATATATTAAATAGAAATTTAATTTGCTCATTTTAAAAGATTATATTAGTTTGGAAAGAAGTTAAACTCTTTCAGTTTGATATCCATGGGAAGATTACTGAGAACTTGTAGATTTTCTGGTAGAATCTCACAGTTAAATGACTTTTTTTTTTAAACATATTTGTTCACAGAGGGATATTTTACTAAAGAGATCATTAACACCCCTTTCCTATTTTTTTTTTTGAATGTTACCTCATCCCATTACAAAAGGCATTATATTATAGCCTTATCTACAAAAGGAGTGCTTTAGTATGAAAATTTAAAATAATAATAAATTAATGGCCAGACTTTTAAATTTACTAATTGAAACATAGTAGTGGTTCAATATATCTTGTACTTTTTTTTACAAGTAAAATTGCACAATTTCTTGCTATTTTTGGACTTTTCCTTATCTATTTAAATGCAAGACTAAGTTAAGGAATGCATTAAATATTTAAAAATTTCTTAAAATATAATTTATGTATTTTAATCAATATTGAATGCCAGACAGTTTATTAATTAGTTTATTAAATGCATACAAACATATGAAAAACAAAAATTAACCATATTAATTAATTACGTTTGTATATAGAAAGTTTAGGTTTATTTCTTTAATGACACATTTGTCACTGAAGAGAAAAGATATTAATTTTCAACATAAAAAATTTAAATAAATTATTAAACTAGAAAACGAACGAATAGCACTATAACCTAATCGAAAACAGAAACAAATTTTATTTCCCAAAATGTGCGAGTGGAATTAATATGTTACAAACAAAAAAATTTATCCGAAATGGCGGGAGTTTCCACGGTTATTTTTGTCCGATAAATGAAGTTATTTATTATTTATTTAGTAGTTCCACACGTATAAAATTGAAAAAAAAAAAAGAAAACAACAACTCTTGCATAGTGTTGATTTTTTGGTAGAAAGTTTAATTTTAGGCAGTGAAACGATTAAAAAAGTAACTGTTTATATGAAAACAATAAAATATTATATTGATTTAACGAAGACGTTTGTCTATTGAATAAAACTTTTAAGGATTCAATCAGCCGACAACTATAAAATTAAACGAAAATAACTTTACTATGTTGAAAATCTTTAACATTAAACAAAATTTTCATTTTTTTGAACAATTAACGGAAACACCTCATAAAAAAAAATATAAATATTTCAATACCTTTAAGTCATTTTCCGGTAAATATTTGCAGTCCTTTGCAATATCTACCCACTTATCTATATCATTCATATTGGATAAATTAATAGTATAACTAAATTTTCACATTAAAAAGATTATTTCAACACAACAAAAAACCACTTTTGTTTTTTTTCCCCTCTATTTTGTTTATCTGCTTCATGATTCGTGCCTTCACTTCAGTTCTTATTTATAGAAATCAAATTGAAAATAAAAAGGAGGGTGGTTTTTAAACAAAATTTCGCCCCCTTGTTTTACTTGATTTTATTTTAGAAGTGTCTTGAGTGTACTTCAATACAAATATTTCCTTTTAAGTGAAATTAATCTACAGTGAATAACTTTTTCTTGAATTTAAATTAGTGTAGAACACTAATTTCGATTCTCTTTTAAAACAAATCTAATTTAAATTATTACTCTGATTTTTTTCAATTAAGAAATGAAAAAATCATTAAAAAACATGTTGAATTCTTGAATGTTGACGTATTTTTAGTTAAGTTTCTATAATAAATGATGAAATATGCGATTTTAATTATTGATGTCTTTCTTCAGACACTTTGAAAAAGTCTTTTATGAAAACGAAACTAAATTTCAGTTTGAAACCACATTAATATTTCATCTCTAGTTATTTCTGACAATTTTATTTTTAGAATGTTTTTTTTTTATTACTATTTGTTTAAACCTAGTGCGATTTTCTGAGAACAAACTAGTAAAATAAATAATAAATAAAGTACAGCATAAACGTGAAGTGAAGAGAGAAATACTTATTTTATATTATTTTACTTTTGACGGTAGTGTTTTGCGGAAATGTGTCGGCTCATGTGGTAGGGTGGCGAGTCGACATTCCAATCTAATGCCTACCGATATTTAATAAATTTATCAATTATGTCAGACATCGATAAGTGGGCCGACATAACGAAGGATTGCAGCTATTTACCAGATAATGATCTGAAGGTATAATATTATTAAAAATATTGAGAAATTGTTTAAATATTTAATTTTATTTATTTTTTGTCGACATACAGCATTAGGTAATTTAATAAAATCTGTCAAGAAATGATCTCATTTCCTTAAAAGTTGATAATTCGCCAAAAGGATACTATCGCCAAATAAAAGTTGGCTCTATCCCATAAAAATAACAGGCTTTTTTCGGAAAGCAGGAAGTTAGGCACTGGTAGAAAATTTTATAATTTTTTTATTTAATCTTCTGAGCGATTTTGGAGTTTTAAAAATATTTTTTTTATTATTAATATTAACATTTATCTTGCTGTAAAAATTGCTGATAAGTTATTTTTTATTTCTTTTAATTTTAAGACTGCTTACGTGTTTACTTTTAGTACAGTAACCCGTGTCTTAACATATGTTCATTGCGCAATAGATAAAAATATTGCTGAATTATCTCAAATATCATATTTGAGACAAATTTTTATTCTATTTGATTTCTAAAATGGTAATTTTTTGAAAAATTTCTAAAATATTTAACATGAAAGATTTTTTTAAAGTTTATCAACAAAACTATTTGTATTTATTTATCTCTCATATTATTTAGTAAAATTTAATTTTTCTGTAATATTACCTATTTATGCAAGAATAAATAACTTTCATTTAATCTGGAGTTCATAAAATATTTTTTTACCTCAATTATGTATTAAATTTCTATTATGAGTTCAACTTGATGAACTAACAAATCCTATAACTGGTTCAAATTAAAAGAAAATATCCCAATTTTTCAAATAAATTTATAATACGTTTTTATAGGCGTTTCCTTTTTAAAAAAAAAAAGTAAACAAAGGAACCAAAAATACCTACCAAATATTTCTCTATGTTCAATTAAAATTAGGCAAGAAAAATATGAAAAAATATTGTTTAGTTTCAGTATATTTTAAGATTCATAGTTAATTTCTGATTATTGAACAAATACAGTTTTTCTATAATTTGATGAAATATTGTCTAGTTCTGATGTTGTAAATGTAATAAAATTGATTATCAGTGATCTTGAGACTTCAATATATTCTATTCTTTACAATTAAAAAAAAAAAAAGTAAATAATTGCTTTATTCAGCTTTTAAAATCAATAGAATACTAATATTTAAAATTTTCCTTAAAGGTAAAAAAAAATCCATTTTCTTAAATTTAAAATTTTACATTGATAATTTTATTTACATTTTGATTTTTCTGAAATATATAGCTTCCATATTTTATTGAAGGTAGATGTAACATACTATCAGAATAGTAATCATGAAATATTTCTTAATTTCTGAAGTTTAATTATAAAGAATATATTTCAATAAATAATTATTCAAACATATTTTTCCTTAAAGTAGTTCTTAAACTATATGTATATTTAATATTTACAGGTAATGAATTTTTTTAAATCTTCTTAGATTATGAATGTTAGGATACTATTAAATATAATTTAATAAAAAAAAAATTTTAAAGGGTCTCAGGCATTGTGTTTTAGATATTGATTTAAGGTCGTGAAGATCATATACACTTATTTATATGTATATACACACTTCATTGAAATACACTTTTAAGCTTTTTATTTTTGTTTATATACTATTTTCAGTTCAGAAAAAAAGAAATACATCTGTGATGAATTAATATTGTTACTGTTAATAAAAATGTTTTTAAGCATTTAAATTTATGACTAAAAAATGACTAAATCTCCACATAATCTATCTTAAACTAATTTCTTATCTCTAAGGGTAGTTCAAGTTGAAAGTTTAAAAATAGAATTGAATTAATAACCTTAGTAACAGCTGGAGTTAGTACATTATTGAATATTTTTTCCTGTTATTAAATGTTTGCCATTTATTTCTGAGAACATTAAATTTTACTCATATTTCTTAGCATACTTACATAAATAAATCAATAAGGCATAAATAAATCATTCCAGTATTTTTTTTTTTTAAATAGCTATGATTGGAACATGTTATTTGAAGGAATCTCCTTCCCCATACTTGAGTGTTTTTATTAAATTAAAAATATAATTTTATTGGTTTGAGACATTGTATACAGATAAATTTTATAGAATTAAAATAGCTTGAGTTATTATTGAAATTAAATATGTACCAAATTTTTATCATTGACATTTATTTTATATCAAAGGATACCAAAGGATTTTATATCAAAGCATAGGATCATGATATTTAGTTTAATAATTTTTTTTTTTTTTTGTTTCCTTCTTATTTAACATGGCCAGATCTATAATCTATAGACAATTTTATTTTTCCTCAATTAATGTTTGTAACTTGCTTTCAGTAAGATAATTATAATTTGGGAATATTTTCTCCTTGAATTTATTTAGACTTAATCAGCTTCTATGGAATCTTTTGAATTAATCTTTCATAGATGATCTATAAAGTATTCCCATCATAAAATTTATATATTTTTAAAAAAGATTATCTAAATTATCTACTTAAATTATATAACTGTGTAATGATCAACTGTCATTTTTTATATTCCCAGAACATTCTTTAATGTATGTATTCCCAGAACAATCTTTAATGTATGTGTCTATTTTAAAATCTATTTTTGAACTACTACAAAAAAAATTGGCTATTAAATAAATACATTGTTTGTTAAATGGATTTATTTACATTTTAATTAGTTTTTTATTAAATTTAATATAAATAGGACATATGTAGCTTTTATAATGGGTTCTTCCTCATTTTAATGTGGAATTAACCTAACCAATCATTTATTAAATTTTATTTAAATCTAATTTATTTTATAACTATAATAAAGGGAAATTAATTTTCTTTGTGATATTTTCAATTGCTTGTATTTTTATTTTAGTCTGGTATTTTAAAAATCATGTTTAGCATTTATTTCTTATAGTGTTTTTGTATTATTATTTTTATTATTAAAATTAGTTTGTGTAACATTATTAAACATTTGTTTGTGTATCTTTTATACAACTTCTACAATGTAAAGAGATCTATTATCTTTTCTGATAATAGAATTGAATGAATGACATTTTTAACTTATTTTTGTTTTTAAAATACTTGTAAATAATAAATTATGATCATTACATATGTAGACAATATTTTACAAGAGCACTTTGAAAAAATTAATAGAATATATTGAAGTTATAACTATGTAGTATCTATAAAAAAAAAAAAAAAAATCAGTATTTTTACAATATTTATAAGCAAATGATCAAGGAAGGAAATAAAAGTGTCTATTTTGATTAACTTTATTTCTGTAAATCAATTTAAGTTGCATATAGTATTTAAGATACATGTATTGAACTAAAATATTTTTGGATAAATAACTGTTACTTTATTTTAAAGTAATATTTATTCTTAATTAAGTAACTTGAGAGATTTGATAATGAAAATGTATTTGTAGATTTTTATGCATTATAATATATGTGTTTGTTGCTATGGGCTATAGTATTGAAAGCATGTAAAAACTGAGATAATGGTTTTATCACTTTAGTTGAATAGAAAAATAACTTGTTTTCATATTGATATAGTCATTTTTTCCTCCTTTTATATAAAATAAAATATAATATTAATTGAGTTTGTTGAGTTCTTAATTTTTATATTAATGTTAATAAAGATGTTTTTTTTTCACTCTGCAGTAATTTTCTGAATAATGGAACATTTACAAGATAAGAGGGGGGTAAAAATTACAATATGAAAAAGGTTCTGTAACATTAAGCAATAAATGTCTTAAGATATGACTATAAAATAAATTGCAAATTTAATTCTGTTATAGATTTCATATTGTTTTGATAGTTACAATTCATTAAAATTTTAGTTTAAAATCTTAATAGGTTATGGCATGGTCCTTTCTCTCCTCCTTCCCTTTGCTGGCATCCCAAATGTTTTTTTAGGCATTTTGTAGAATTGATTTGTTCAGCTACTTAAATAATACTCTATTGTGATTTTGTAGGTACTAAAGATGGTTTCATTAGACGGTGATAATTCAGAATCTGAGTTCGATGACTCTAGAAAGAGGCCATTGGATTCAGAGCTAGATAAAGAAGCAACAAAGCGATCCCACCAAGGTGGTGCTAATGGAACCTATCACTTCAAAATTTTAATTCCTTCAGTTGCTGCAGGAGCTATAATTGGAAAGGGGGGTGAAACCATTGCTCAATTACAGAAAGAAGCTGGTGCTAGGGTTAAAATGTCTAAAGCCACAGATTTCTATCCAGGAACCACTGAACGTGTTTGCTTGATCACAGGAAGTATTGAAGGCATTTTACATATACATGATTTCATAATGGAAAAAATCAAGGAACGTCCAGACCCCAATGCAAAAATGGCTATAGATTTCGATCATAAACAACCAGCTGAGCGAGAGAAGCAAGTCAAAATTCTAGTGCCTAATAGTACCGCTGGGATGATTATGGGTAAAGGAGGTAGTTATATCAAACAAATTAAAGAAGAAAGTAATGCATATGTACAAATATCTCAGAAATCAAAGGATTATGCTTTAGCTGAACGTTGTATTACTGTGATTGGGGAAATGGATTGTAATAGAAAGGCGTGTCATATGATATTAATTAAAATTATGGAAGATCCTCAAAGTGGTAGTTGTCTTAATGTTAGTTATGCTGATGTTACAGGTCCAGTACCCAATTTCAATCCAACAGGCTCGCCTTTTGCCAATCCTGAAAGTGTTCCTAATGGTGCTGTTAAAAATAGCAATACTAGTTATAGTTCTAATAGCAGCTTAAATAGCCTTAGTCCTACTGTAAACAATAGCTTCCAAAGTCCTCGAACTGATACTAATACTATGGCAGGAATTACACCCTTCACTGAAATGGGGATGAATGTTCCTTCTATCCATCCTAATGATGCTGCTCAAGCTATTGAGTCAATAAAGATCATGCTGCGGGGGAGTGGTTACTCGGAACAAGCTGTGACCGATATTAGCTCAGCAATGAGTACCTTAGCTAGTTATGGAATTTTAGGACTTGACATAAATGGGGTAAATGAGCCTGTTGTTAGTGGAATGAGAATGCCTGCCTCTGCAATTGCTAGTGGTTCAATGCCCCCATCGAATATGACAAATATGGGTATGTACACATCTACATCTGGTATTCCTGGGATGGAGGCAGTTTCCAATTCTGTTGCTACATCTGGTTCCATGGCTGCAGGATCAAGCATGTTTAATCCTGTAGGTAATTATGGCAATGGGATGCCAGCATTGGGGCTTGGTCAAGACTTTTCTACACCTCCATCTTCTCGTTCGAACAACCGCTTTTTCGTTCAAGATGGAACAGCAGTCTTCGAGCCATTCCAGAGAACCTCCCCTACTCTTGCTTCACCAAGTGCAGCTGCCTTACCTGTGAATAACAATTCTTTTGGACTAGGAACTAGTTTGAGTTCTGGCACGCCTACTTTTAGAAAAAGCTCATCTACTGACAGGCCAAGTAGTTTAGAAGTTACAAAAAAGACTGAGATTGGAATTGCTGAAAATATTGTTGGAGCAATATTAGGTCCTTGTGGAAAGTCTCTAATTGAAATCCAGAGATGCAGTGGAGCTAATGTTCAGATCTCTAAGAAAGGAATCTACACTCCCGGAACCCGCAATCGCATTGTTACTATCACTGGGCATCCTAAAGCTGTCGACACTGCTCATTATCTCATTGAGCGCCAGATTGCTACTGAAGAAGCTGATAGAGCTCATCAAAATACAGTGGGTCTGCACTAACAAGGACTTTTCCTAGTATTACTTTGTTGTCATCATCATATTTCTTTGTCCTATGGTTTTTTATTCCCTCTTCTGTAAAATCTGCAAGTGCCGTATGGTGCTGAGCTGTGTGGTGTTTAGAACCCAAGCCATCTTTTCAACAATTTGAGTGAATAAATTGCCTAATAATCTTGTGATCATACATTAATATATACATTTATGCAACATACATTGAAAGCTATATCATTTAGGAAGTATTGATACATAGTTTTATTTGCACCATGTGTTATAGCGGCTCAAGGAATTTCGCAATTGAAAATAACTTGGATATTGCTTCCAAAGCATATTCAAAGGAGTTAAACCCGACTGAAGAAAGACCAACCACTACCTTTTGTGGTGTGACGAAAGAAGATTATTTAGCTTTTTGCAAAGTTTATCAGATTTTGTTACCTCATATCGTGCTCTTTGCCATGGAGAAAAAAGTAATTGCTTTGATAAACTTATTTTATGTTGATGTGTAACTAAGTCATTTTTTTTTAATTTCTGCTTTTGCTGGGTAGATGTTGAACTTTGTTGACAAAGTTACTTTGAGTGAGAAATTTGTAATCTTCCTTCCATGCTAACAAGGACTGGATGTGTGAGGGCCTCATGGGTGTTCCATTGGTTGTAATCAACAAGTTGCAGAGAGCATAATTGCTTTTACTAACACAGTTTGTTTTGTTCTTGTTATTAATATGTGTATTGTTGTCAGAAAATGTGTAAGGCAATTTGGCTACTGGAGAAGGGCAATATATCCTGTGCTCAGTGGACACCCATAGAGACATGTTCCCTTGAGTACAAAAACACAGTATGAAAGTTTGATGGATGTGCTAGCCTTTCAATCTTGTTTGTTTATTTATATTTATTAAGATTTGATTTATTCTAATATGTGTGTTAAACTTCAAATCAAATGTAATTCTTTTAGTTCTCGTATTTATAATTTTAAAGCATGAATTATATTTGTTATTAATTTTATTATTTTTTTTTTTTTTTTTTTTGTCAAAATCTTGACTTTTTTTTGTATGAATTTTTCCAAGCTCAAAGAATTAGTGAAAAATTAGTAAATAATTGCATATTTATCATTATTTCTAAACTGCTTTCTTTTTTTCCCTTCTCTATTTCACTATCTCTTGTCATCAATTACATTAATTCTTCAGATAAAATTGTACTCATTCTAGCATCCATTACTTCATTCTTCATAATTCCATAATGCTGCAGATGCCATTGTTAAATGTCATGAACCTGATTTCATCCTCTCCAGTTAATATGTGATGCATAATATTATGATGCATTAAATAGATTTGATTACTTTCATATAGTAATAGACTTCACTATAGAGCTCTGTTTACATTAGAGATGACAAGTGTTACAGTATTATTGACCTTGTTTTCATGCTTTGGCAATTGTTTTTGGACATGTTTCCATTATGAAATTTAAAAACTTCTATCTTTTAAAATCATAGATATGCTCATAAGAAGGGAGAAAAAAACTCCCTTTTAAAACCTTCTGCTAGCTGTCAGTTAATGATAAAAATTTCTTTAATATTTTTAAAAATTACAATAATTAAAAACAAGCAGAAATCTTTAAAATTTAAGTTTTATGAGTTCTAATTCTTGCTTTTTAAGTTTTATTTTTAATTTTTAAGCATTAAAAGCCAAGTAATGAATGTAAATGTATACGAAAATTTTACTTAGTACGAATTACTGATATTCATTATTAAAAAAAAAATGTTGCCATAACTTTAATTGGTACTTTAATTTTCAATACATTTTTAATTGAAAGTGAACTATTCGTTGGAAAGCCAAACAAGTTCAATTGTACTGATATATCGGATTGATGAATTACTTATGATACAGAAAATACACTTGTTAAGAGAGGGCTAACTCACTATTTACTGCTGACTATTGATAATTTGATTTGTAGTGATAAATTCAATAATTCGTTGAAATAATTGGTTCAATTATGCAGAAATGTCCATAACTGATTAGTAATTAAAATGTACTTTTTAAGAAATGCTAATAAGATTCATCAGTTGCTGCCTGTTAAAAATTTGTTGACTTTTAATTATTGCTCGTTATTTGTAAATGAATTAAAAGAATTTTATCAATGAATTTGTATACACCTGTTAGACTGGAGGGTTGAAATATAGCATAATGAGTTATTAAATTGCTGCAGCTAGTCACCATGAACATTATATCTGCAGCTCCATATTGAGACTCTTCTTTTTAAAAGCATTTTGATCTATTTATTACATATATTTCATAAAAAAAAATTTTAAGAAATACACATATCATCTGTAAATTTTCTTTATCTAGTTTTCTATTTTCTCTCGTTAAGAAAATGTCACATGAAATTTCATCTTTTGTAATTATTAAAAATGTTTTTTTTTCTTATTCTATATGAAATTCATTTTTTTCCCTTCTTAAATCTATTTAATGAAATTGATTTATATAATCAAGAATGAATTTATGAATTGTTAATCCTAATCAATTTTCCATGCATTGAATTGAAATTGAAATTTATATGTAAGAAGTTTTGACAGTCATTGTATTTCATTTAAGTAAATTTAAAAGTCTGTGCTTATTTGTTTGTATTCTTGAAATTGAAGTTATCAGAAAGAACTAATTCTTGTAAGCACCAAACACTTGTTGTTGTAGCCTTGTTTCAAGCACAAAACATGCTTTTCTGTGATTGTTTGCAGGTTTCTGAAATCTTCTTGTGTAAATCTCATTTGTCTTCGATTTCTGCTAACTGGGCTTGGAACATTAATAATAGGATTCATATTTTGTGAAACTCTTTGCAACATGCCTAAACTCTCTCCAAAATGAATAAATATTTTCAAAAAAAATAGTTGTTGCTTTTTATTATCTCATCAAAACCTCTTACATTCATGCATACAGTGTGCGCAGTATTTTTTGAAGGTGAAGCACAAGTGGCCAAAAAGGGTGTGTCATATTGAATGTTATCAATTGGTGAAAGTTATCAATTTTTTTTGTTTTATAAAAAGTGTGCCAAAGTATTAAATGCCCTTTGCTTTCTTAAGTTTTGAGGGGAAGTTATGGATATAGGTTGGTCAGGAATTTTCAATTTTGAAATATCCAAGGCTCCAACTCTTCTCACAACAACGTCGACCGCCGATTGTGTGGAAAATTGGCAAGATGCCATCAGATGGATTAAAACAAAATAGTGAGAGTTTCAATTACAAAAAAAAAAAAATAATAATAATTTTTTTTATCATTCCAATTTTATGTTACTTAAATCAAGAGAAATTTGCTAGAAAAGTTCTGCAATAATGAAACTTTTAAAATTGCTTTTGTTTCTTTTTATTACACTTCCTAACGAATATCTTCTATACCCTCCCCCACCTTCCCAACTTAATCAATCGGCGAACTAAACTTGCTAGTGGAGTTGTTTTGATTTCTATAAAGTAAAAGTTAAAAGCCAAATAATTTAATAGGTCATTCTTGATAAAAATTATCATATTTTGCAAGAATTCTTAAAAAAGTGAGATCGTTTGGTGACTTTTAAATATTTCTTTGTGAACTAAAATTAAATGTTATAGTTAGACCAGCCATCACATGGAAAATTGGCAGGTGGTCAAATCGGATGAATTCAAACACAGTGGTGTGATAGGAGAGAAAGCTAATTTTGGAGAAGTTTTAATTAAGATACAATTATTTTTAACTTTTAATAATTAAATTTTTAAATTACATAATAAAAAAAAATTCGACAAATTCCTCAATAACTAAATTTTTTTTTTTCTTTCAAACTTGGTTTGCTCCATGTATACAAGATTATGTTACCTTTCCACTCAATAGCTGGTGGAGCTATAATTAGCTGTTGCTAGATTTCGCTACTCTTATTAATAAAACTAACTTTTTGGAAGGATTTAATATTCTAAATACTTTGAATAAAGTTGAGTAAAATGTCGAAGTTAACATGGCATTGAGTGTAATGTGGCAGCTTTATCTTTTTGTTAAGAAAACGCCACAAAGGAAAAAAATGAACCAATGATTTGTAGTGGAGTGTTTTTATTTTTATGTTGGGTAAAATTGATGACCGCAACTAACCACCGTCATATTTTACCAACTAGGAAATTTTTCATTCTAATTAGGTTCTGATAAAACAATGCTTTTAAGGTGTATTTTCACTTAAAAATGCTTTTCACGGGATAGTAAAACCTCGCGTTAGCCTTTTCTTCCTGCCTACTCGGGGTTTTGATTGCCTTGCATTCAACGACGTGAGATTCTAGTATCCAGTGGAAACATTTCTTTACTTTTATTTTATTTTATTATCTTTTTGTTTGTTTGCTTGTTATCCATAATTGCAATCAAAACTGTTTTTATAAAATTCATCTATAGAAAACATATCGGTCCAAAATAAATACACTCGAAATTGAAAGAAAACTAAATCAACGAAGTATATTTCTTTTATTTGATAAATAATACGAAGTAGTAGTGATCCTATTAATGAAGTAGATGAAAGTATTTTTTCATTAAATGTGTATTTAATTTTTAAAACAATTAGAATTTATATATATATCATTTAAGTAGGGCCTGAATGGCCGAGTGGCTAGCGCTCGGTACCACAGGTTTCGGGTTAGAGTCCCGGCGGTGCCATGGATATTTGTAGTGGTTCGGAATCCACTTTAAACCGTAGGTCCCGGTCCTATAGGATCGTAGAGCGTTGCGGGGCATTGTTACTCCGCGTCCGTGGCTTATCTTCAAGTTACACGCGCCCCTGGGTAATGCAAAGTGAGTAATGTCTGCGCAGCGCTTGCCTTAAGGCATCCAAGACGTCCATGTCTAAGTGTTTGCCAGCTGCATTAGAAATATATATATATATATATCATTTATGTAACAAAAAAATTCTCTATATATATCTAAAAAGAGAAAAAGAATTTGTTCCAGTTAATAACTGATTTCTGGTTAGTATTACGCTTACTTTTGAAGTTGCAAGCCAATAATCACATTTAATCTGATAATAAATCGTTGATCCGATTTTTTTTTTCCCCTCGCTCCTTTTCTTCATGGTTTCTTCGAAATTTTCATTTGTAAAGGTCTATTGTGGGTGTTTTTTGTGGAGAAAACTTTTTAAAAACATACACCCACTGTAAATGTTTCTGTTCTTGGAAAATGAATGGGGATAAACCGACCTAGGTCTATTCAATTTTTGGTCCGAGATTTTAAGAACGGGAAAATAAAAGCTTGGTCTGAATGGATACTGTATAGAAAAATCGTAATATAAAACAAATGGGCGTTTAAATGCTTTGATTCGTTATAAAATGGAAAACTAGAACTTAATATTAAATGGAAGATTAAGAAATTGAATATCAGTTAGATAAATTATAAGTTTTAATTAATTTTTTTTTATTCGGCTTGATTCTCTCTTTTCGAAGTTGTGTTTATTTAACCTAAAAGTTTATAGACTTGTTGAGAAGAAAGCCATGAAATTATATATATATATTTACATATATAACACATCATTCAATAAGTCTCCGGTCTAGCTAAGAAAAACAAAAATTATGTTTTAGAAATTCGACTTTATTCGTCAGCATACTCTCCTTAAAGAGTGATACAGTCATTCCAACACTCCTCTAACTTTTCGATTCCTTTTTATAGAACGATTTGTCTTTGCTCTCAATACAGGCCTCAGTTTCGGCAATCACTTCTTCATTTGAGCCAAATTTCTTTCCCTAGAGCATCTTTTTTGCTATCTGCAAAAAGTCAATAGTCACTGGGACCATATCTGGAGAGCACGGTGGGTGTTGAAGCAATTCGAAGCGTAATTCATTCAATTTAACCATAATTTTTATCAACTTTTGACACGGAGCATTGTCTTTGTGAAGCAGCACTTGTTTTTCTTAATTTCTACACTCAATCGATCCAATAATGCTATGTAATATTTCTCATTGATAGTATTTATCTTTCTCAAGATAGTCAATGAACACAATTCCATGCGTTTCCCAAAATGCGGATGCTATAACCTTTCCTGCTGGTTTTTGGACGACATTCACCGGCTGCTGTCCACTCAGCTAACGATTATTTTGATTCAGGCTTGTAGTAGTGGATCCATGTCGCATACCGACGAAAAAAATCCTTTTATCTCGTTTGAACAGCGCTCTGAATCGTCGACGCGTTGTTGTTTTCGGTGTGGTGTGAGCAAACGCGGCACCACACTGAAAGCAACTTGAGCATGCTCAAATTGTAGTTCGTGTAAATTGTAAATACATTACCTTTTGATATCTTTAAGTTGTCAGCTATTACACGCAACTTCACTTTAAGGTCTTTCAAAAACTATTTTGTGGCCTTTTTGTATTTTCAGGAACAACTGCCGAGTTTGGACGACCAGAGCTTTTTCAGCATCATCGCTGTTTGACGACAGCGTTTAAATTCATCATACCAGTCAATAATAGTTTATTTCTCTGGTGCAGAGTCCTATAACGCTTATCCAGCCACTGTTTGGCTACAGCGGTATTTTTTCCCATCAAATAACATTGTTTAATCAACACACGAAATTCTTTTTTTTTATCCATTCTTTTGAAAAATACAAAAACTGGGTCACTAATTATCAGAATGTCATAAAATTTTTGACATGTATCGTTTGAAGGTTGCTAGTATCCAGAAATCATGTGGGTTTGTCAATAGTTTTGCCATTTGTGAGTCAGACCTGAGACTTATTGAGTAATATGTTATATATATAATGGACATTGACTATTTGTGGTCCAAATTAATTTTTGAGTTATGTCAATGTGTCGTCGACATAGCTATTTTAATTGAGTTTTAATGTATATTTATGTGCTGTAGGAAGTAAAATGAAATTTTAAGTTTTGGAAGATATTCTAATACGACTAATTATAGTAACACCCACCATGATCTCACAAAAAATGATAATGTACTACGTTACTCAAAAGTAAAACAAAACATAACTACCACAAAAAGAATCTTAAAACCGTTAAACGATTTAAATTAAAAACTGTGTTGAGCCACACTTGATTTTGGAGTTGCTGCAAAGAAAGATGTCGAGTCAGATTCGACCTTATTCGAATTAACATAATCATCAATTAAGTTAATCAAACTGCAGTTTTTTAAGACAAAATACGCTGCTGTAAAAACAAAACAATATCAAATACGCACCATTATGCTATACATTAATACCGGTTATTGCATTATCCAGTGGAAATCCACCTCTGTTTTGTGTGATCCATTACTACAATCAAAATTGTTTCAGAAAATACATGTTGAGATATGGACAGTATAATTAAAATAGATAGTCTGGAAACTGAATGAAGAATAAAGAAAACTGACGAATTATGTATGCTTTTAAATTATTTAACAACTGACACAAAGTATTAAAAAATTATCCTGCTGCAGTAGTGAAAAAATCTCTTTAATTAAAAGTGCAAAGTATATGCATGCGTTTCGCCTTTTGGTAATCACTTGAAATTCGAAAGTTTTATATTTAACAGTTCAATACAGTACACATACAGTTAATATCTACTTCCTCTCCGAGTTCCTTTGACTGTAGTTTCGACACTATTTCATTTATCTTATTAATTAAAATAATTTTTACAGGAAAATAGATAGAATTATTGACAGGCGAAGATAATATATTTCAGCACCAACAATTGGCTAATTAGTCGATAACGAACAGGTAATTGGATCATTTTTCTGACTCTACATCCTTTTTCAAGTAATCGACTTTTGTCATTCTGCATGATATTCGGGAAGTAATAAATAACAAAAAGTTATATCATATGGAGGTCTTTTCCCTCTAACAAAATGCGAATTATTCTGGTTTTTTTAAAAATGTGTTCATTTTCTATAATTATATTAAGCATAACTTAAAACCCGTTATTTTAACGAGTATGCTTTTTTTTTATCCCCATAGTAAAATACTTGATAGAGAGGATGAAATATTCCAACAATAGGAACAATAAGAGGAAAAGTACCACAAAGTATCGATAAACAATAGGAAGGAAAATCATTTCTTCCGTAAAATTCCAAATTACTTAAAAGTCCTTCCTAGTAAAGAACCTTGGAATTTATATCTTCAATTGAAGATGAGAACCATAAAAATTGTATATGCATGCTATTTTTCTTCCCAAATGCGCTCAACATTCAGTTCATAAAATATTGCAAATTGTTGATACTTTGGTATACGACTGCTTTGGAATAGTCCCACTTGATATACGTCCTGTTTGGACGCGAATAATTCTGTTTGGTATAAAGAGCTTTCTTTTGAAAACTAGGGGCAGCTTCCATATTTTTACAAAATAGATGAATGTCTTACATTTTGCTGAGAAATATCACCCCAAACAAATCCTAATATTTTCTGGAACGACCAGACAATTTCTGAATCAACATAAGGAAAAGTTCTTAGGAAACATTCTTAATAAACGTCAAATCTACTGATCCTCATCCAGGTACAAGTAGGAAAGTGAGAAAACTCAGTTTGCTGAATTTTCATTTATATATGTATGTTTTTGTATTTAGCTGTGTATTAATTATTTTATATAGCATCATCAATGTATAATATGTCAATGACAATACGATTTTTTTAAAGGAACGGATTAATCATGTTCTCTTTATCCTTATGGGAAAATTATTTTGGTATATGTCCTGTTTGGTTTAAGTTCAAGGATCTGGAACAGACTGAGGACATATATCGAGGTACCACTGTATTTGTATGGGAATAATTCTTTTGGTTTAAGTCCAAGCATCTGGAACTATGTATTTTAATATTAAGCTATAATATTAATTATTTTATACAGCATCATCAATGTACAATATGCCAATCACAATACAATGTTTTTAGGGAACAGATTAACCATTCTTCCTTATGAGAAAATTATTTTGGTATATGTCCTGTTTGGTTTAAGTTCAAGGATCTGGAACAGACTGAGGATATATACCTAGGTATCACTGAATTTGTTATGAAAGCAATTCGTTTGGTTTAAGTCCAAGATTCCTTATTGGAAAATTCGTTTGGTATAAGTCCTGTTTAGTTTAAGTCCAGGGATCTGTAACAGGCTGAGGATGTATGCCGAGGAACTGATTAAGCATGTAAACCGAGATACCTCTGTATTTCTGATGGGAAAAATTGATTTGGTTTAAGTCCAAGCATCTGGAACATATTAAGAACGAGGTACCATTCTATTTCTTATTGGAAAAATTCAGGATTTCCCTTAATTTTCCGTTGGTGTACAAAAAAAAAAAATAATAATTTAGTAGGATTTATTATTCAATTTTGTTTCATTTCACATAAAGTTTTTATACAACGTCTCTCCTTAGTTCGCATTTGAAGGGGAAAAAACTGTTTTGAGTCACACAAAAAAATATACTAATTTATCAATATATGTGGAAAATCAAGTGCAGTGGTACCTCGGTATGAGTCCTTAATCTGTTCCACATTCTTCAATCTATATCAAACAGGGCGTATACCAAACGAAGTTTTCCCATAAGGAATAAAGGGAAAATTATTCATCTGTTCCCCATGAAAAAAAAAAAAAAATGTCTGTTGTTATTGGCATAATATGCATTGATGAGGCCGTAAAAAATAATCTAAACACTGTTTAATATTCGCTTATAAACACTTTTCGCTTTCATATAGGGCGTATAACAAATTGGACTTATTCCAAAACCGACGTATATCGAGGTATATTCCGATTGTGTGGAAAATTATTGAGCTGTCAAGTCGGACGGATTCAAACAGAGCAGGGGGAGACAGTGAATTTCGGAGGAATTTTATTACAAAAAATTTTAGTTTTAATCGTTAAAATGTTAAACTTTATAATATATATATAAAAAAATTAGATGGTAAACTTTCCATAGTAACTTTTTAATTTTTTTTCAATATTTGACTGTTGTGTTGTAAGTAATCCTCAGTGTCCTGCAGTGCGGGACGGACATCCCATGAGTGATCTATTCATGGGAAAAGGGGAAAGTGGGGGATAGCTTCTGTTGTGATAGAGCACCCGCAGGTAAAAGTCTGACTTGAATCCGTGATGTTCTTACAATCATGGACTGGGACCTACGGCTTAAAGCGGATTCGGAACCACTACAAACATCCATAGCACCGCCGGGACTCGAATCCGAAACATATGGCACCGAGAGCTAATCACTCGGCCATTCAGGCCCTTTTTACAATATTACTTTTGCACAATGTATATTTTACTAACATCCCTAACAAGTAATCGATTCGTCCGTCTCCGCTTTTAAAACGGATGTTCACCTTCCCATGCAATCGATAGTTGATCTATATCATTAGAATGCATAATCTGGGATGCATGTCGTAATAAATACCAAAAATGTTATAGTCTTAATATGTGGGCTTTATTTATTTACAATTTTACTGAATTTGATTTGAAATTATTGAGTAGGAACAGAAGTTACAAGCACTGCAATTATCTAAGGAACTAAAAATACAAATTACTTGGTTTGGGTTGGCTTGTCGCTCTATGGTCATCTTGTGCACACAAGGGCTAAACAGACCGGGACCTACAGTTTCACTTGGATTCCGAACCACTACATATAAACTTCATCAATTTTTATATTTTATGTAATCAAAATTTTGAAAAATTATATAAAATATTACTGTAATATTAAATTTACATAATGTGCCCTGCTTTTCTGAATACTTTATATTATATATCCTAAACATTACGAGATTACTTGATTTATTTTTTTTAAATAAAATATAAACTTCATCAATTTATATATTTTATGTAATTAAAATTTTAAAAAGTATATAAAATGTTATAGCATTAAATTTATGATTTATTGTTATACATCATGCATTCCATGGATCGTCATCCTGTGCAATAATACATACCTGTGGCCTGTCTTTTAGAACATTTTATACTATATATATCTTTAACTGAACATTAATTCTTTCTTTCAAAGCATTTGAAAAAAAAAAAAATTTTTAACATCAGTGCAGTTAATATAAGTAAGAATGAAAATGTGTTTAGTTATGTATTATGTAATATATTTTCTCCAACACATTGCAATTAGCAAGCATATCCATAGAAAAATAGTTTTGAATTATCTACAAAAGCAGTAATTTTTTTTTCAATAAGAACGGAAATTTTTTTGATTATGTGGTCTAATAGAAGGAGAATTCACTCAAACTTGCACAACTACAACTTGTTGAACTAATTGCATATAAATTGCAACAAAAACATTAATTTTTTCGTTTCGCATGATTTGTTTTTTAGCTAAAATTTTTTTTTTAGTCATACATTAACTCTCTGTACATATAACCATAATTATTCCAAATACAATGTAATTTTCAAATAATTAATAATTATAGATCACGAATCTAGATTTATGGTAACCATTTGAAGTGATCAGCTAATTACTGAATTATTTATCACTTTTTTTATGTGTAACAGCGGTGGATCACTTATGTATCCCATGAACAAGCCACCGACAGGTGGACCTTTTGGCTTGGTTTGGTTTATCTTTCTACATTCATTTTGTGCACACTTTGTGTTAATTAGATCGGGACCTACAGTTTAACGTGGATTCCGAACCATTCACAAACATCCATGTTACCGCCAGATTCGAACCTGAAGCCTGTGGTACCAACGGTCGGGTGGATCTTTTGGTCTTACTGTTCGACATTTGAGTGTCGTATGGGAGAAAACTCCTGTTAGGCAGTCTGACTATCAATATGGTCCACTTTTACACATACTGTCATAATCGCCGGTGGGTCTCCTCGTTTCTGAAGACAGTGATTACAACAACGCCACTAGCGGATTCAAACCTCAGCCCTCCTGCGCACGTTGCTACTGGGAGAAGAGTTGGGCTTTTATAATCCATAGTTTCTGTTTCATCATCGCTTTTAAAATATGTCTTTGTACAAAAAAGTTATGGTTATGCATTTATTATAACGTCGCATGCATATTGCTTATCACCGTACCGAATAAAAAAAAGCAATTGCAATTATCTCGAGACTCAAAAAAAAAATAATAACAATAATAAAATAACAAAAAAAAAAAAAAAATAACATTTGTTGTAAAAAAAATGATCTCTTGCTTTAAAAATTGGCTGAAATAATGTAAGAGCGTGATTTGAATTTTTTTTTTTTTTTTTTTTTTTTTTTTTTGAATTTTCGAAGATAATTAAAAAAAAAAACAATTGAGTGATTTGAGAGAGGTATAAAAAAAAAATTCCGTTGTTTTAAAGTGAAATTAAAAACAGTGAAAGATGGTTTTCATAGCAAATATCTATAAAATACACTGAAAAAAAAATTGTTTATTTTGATACCAAATTAAAAAAAAAAAAAAACTGTCACTTTTTTTATCGCCGTTTTTAAAAGATTCGTTCTAGAAACGTGCCAAAATGTTTATTTTTACTAAAACAGAAAATATTTGGATTACTTTTTCTTGTCGATTTTTTTATATCATCATAGATAGTATGAGTTATAATAATTTGCGAAACAAAGGTGATAGAAATATTTATCTATTTGCATTTGCTGGTGTCAATTCAAATACATAAATTTTTAACGATTTTCGAATTAGAATTGCTGAATTTGATAGTTTTTTATGTGATTTTTTAGAAAAGTCAAATTAACTACGCTAATTAATGACCCAAAAATAAAATTTGAAATCAATTCATATAACATAATATGCCGAAAAAATCATTCAAGTTTTATAATACAAACCAATAGTTAATCGACTGCAGTGCCTGATGTCCAATTGGCTAGCGCTTTGACCAGGTGCTTCAGGTTCGAACCTGAAGATGTTTGTTAGTGGTTCGGAATCCACGTTAAACTGCAGGTCCCGGTCTAATCAGCCTAAAAGTGTGCAAAAAATGACCTTAGAGCAAAACAAACCAAACCAAGTCGTACTGAACATTTTAATAGTATTCTGTTTCAAGTATTATTGCAATGGATTTATATACATGGTGACTCAACGATCATGGGGCAAAGTTTGAGGGTGGTACAGCTTATTAACACATTTTTTGGTAGGTCAGAAGTGGTGCGTTGAGGAACTGATACCCGTCACATGATGAATTCTGGTCCTTTGGTTGGCAACCCCGATGTGCAAACTATTTTATTTTTATTCTGTATTCGCAATCGTGTTTCCATTCACAAGATTCCAGTTAACTCAATTGAGGACTTCGTTGCTGGACTATCCATTTCGGCTGCAAGCGTGCGCGATATGCCTGGAATCAGTTTGCCAATCTCTCCTTCGACGCAACCAAGCATATATTGCTGTCGGCGATCGTCATTTTGAGCATTTATCGTAAACATTGAATCAAACAAGGAGTTCGCAATGATGTGAATAAACAATGCTTTTCTTTCAGTGTCTCAGTCCTACAAAAAAAAAAAAAAAAAAAAAAAAAAATGTACGTTTTAGTGAGCTGTACCTTTCCTCAAAGTTTTTCCCATAACCGTTGAATCACCCTGTGTATATAAAAATTTAAAAAAAAAAATCGAAATTGTCTGTTTTTTTAGGACGAAACATCTAGGCGTGTTTCCAATAACTGATTTGACATTCGGTGATCCGCCACTGTAACTTAGATTAGAATATCCTGGCGGTGACACATGGATGTCTTGTTAGTGGTTCGGAAGCCACGATAAACTGTAGATCCAGGTCTAATTAACCCAACATGTGCATAAAATGATCATACAGCGACAAACCAAACAAAGCCGCTATAACTTAATGATCCTAATATTTTTGCTATATCCTTTTCAATATTTTTCGTTGGTTTAGTCCGTGTTCTTCCTGTTTTACGCAATGACATTTGTATTAAATGTCATGTTATTGATTAAAATGATTTGTTAAAAAAAAAAAAACTAACTTAATGAATTACATGTTGAATTCAGAAATCCAACGTGGAAGCTCGGTTCTTGTGGAAAGCTAAAGAAGCATTGTACGAAATCAAACAAGTATGTTGAATACAGGAATGACTGAGTAGTGAAAATTTTATACTTATCTTCTTTGGCTCAACAGCCCCATGTTGGGTCAAGGCCGTCTGCCTACTGAGAGATTTCGAGACAGGATATGTTTTCTTTTTACGGGGTAAGATTGTCAGCCCAACGCTCTACATGAAAATTTGATACTGCCTCATTTAATTTTACTCATGCCAAAACTAATGCGTGCAAGATAATTACTAAGCTTGACATTGCACGTTTTGGAAATTTTATGTTACCATGCTGAAAACTACATGTTGTTCGTTCCGAAAAGTTTATTTCTCCATATCTGAAATAATGCTTCAAAATTCATATGATTTCTACAGCTTGGTTTGTCGCTCTACAATCATTTTGTGCACACTTTAGGCTAATTAGATAGGGACCTACAGTATGATTTCTACAAGCAGTGGTAAAAACAAGTAATCAAATCATATGATATTTCTTTTCTTTTTCTTTTTTTTTTTTTTTTTTTTTTTAAATTTTACATCTCAATTTTGTGCAAAAGTGGGAGGGTTATAATTTATTGCTTGCATAGATACAGAAACTCTGACATGTAGTTCCAAAATTTTCATTTGTGCCATCTCTGGCTCGACCGAAAGTTTCCACATTTATGCTGAGTATGAAATGAAGATGAACTCACAATGAGCTGGAAAATTAGGCTAAAGGTGTAACACCCTAAAGATCACTTGTTCAAAAATTGTGGCAAAACCAAGAAAAACCAGGCATCGATTTCGACAATGTCTGTACACCTGACATCGCCTTTATAATCATCCTCAAGTTAATTAAGATAATTTTAATCCATTTTTTTTAACCCGCTGAAAGTTTCCATATTTATGCCATGGATGAAATATTTCAACTCATAATAAATCCTTGAAAAATTGCGGCCTGATGGCCAAGTGACTAATGCTCTGGCCTTTGATATCACAGGCTTCAGGTTCGAATCCTGGCGTGGCATGAATGTTTGTGTGTGGTTGAAATCCGCTTTAAACTGTAGGTCCCGGTCTGTTCAGCCCTTGTGTGCACAAAATGACCGTAGAACGACAGACCAAACCTTGAAAAATCGGAAAATCAGGCTGCCGACAATATTTGTGCACCTGACGTATCGTCATTAAGAATTAAGATAATTTTTAATCCTTTTTTTTTTTTTTTTTTTTTTTAGATCCGAAATTAACTATGTAACAGCAAAAATTCTTAAGTTAGGAAAAAAAAAAAAAAAAATATCTCTTCGAATATCGTTTCGAAGTCTGCACTGAACTTGCTTAATGCAATAATCTTTTCGTGCCGTACAATGCTATATGTTGTTCTTGGCACGTAGAGTTGAGCTCCTTTCCTACTCAATACAAATAATCTCGTACTGCCGTATGAAACGTGTTCTGCATTCCGATTTCCCTTTCACACGCACCGTCTGTGCGTCGACTTGCTTTGTGTTGTGAGATCAACTTTCCGCTTGAAGACCCCCTTCCGAGATCCACTTGTCCACCAAGTGAGAACCCTTCCTTGCGAGTCACTGGAAACAAAAGTGAGACAGTTCGTGGATTCACCAATACTATTTATTCGGTAGAAGAAGTTTCAAAAAAATAATAAAATGCTATCGAGTACATGTGCACTCAGGTTTGTTGTCGTATGACTATATGACTGACGGAGATTATACATATACAGAGTTTTTCTACGTATATTAAATGCCTGTAAATGTATGGAAATATTGGTTTTGCTTTGTTTGTCGCTCTATGGATGTTTTGCACTCTTTACGCTAAATAGACTGGGGCCTACAGTTTAACATAAATTCCGAACCACTCACAAACATCCATGCCCCAAACAGGATTTGTACCTGAAGCCAGTGGTATCAATGCGCAGAGCGATAGCCAATTCGCCATCAGGTCGCTATGTATGAAAATAGGTGCATGCATTTGCAAATGAGTTATAAATGCATAGTTATTAATAGTATCCCACAGTTGCGGCCCGATGACCGAGTGGCTAGCGCTCTGGCGCTCTGTACCACAGGCTTCGTGTTGGAGTCCCGGCGGTGTCATGGATGCCTGTAGTGGTTCCGAATCTACTTTAAGCCGTAGGTGGCATAGAGCCCAATCGTAGAGCGTCAGAGCCCAATAAGACTTCTTCTCACCCACAACATTCCCAAACTGTAAAAGGGCAATTCAACTGTAGCATACTGATGTGGTGTAGTAGTAGTAGTAGTAATAATATCCCACAGTTACTCGATTAGTGGGTCCGAGAAAAATCGCATAAGTCAGGATACAATCAAAGTGAATCGGTCAAAAGACTCTCGAGTCGGATTTTTGCACCGACTCCGGACTCTTTTCGTAGCTTTAGGTATAATGATCTGAGGGCCTGAATGGCTGAGTGACTAGCGCTCTGGCGCGCGATAACACAGGTTTCAGGTTCGAGTCCTGGTGGTGCCATGTGTGTTTTTAGTGGTTCGGAATCCACTTTAAACCGTAGGTCCCGGTCTAATAGGATCGAAGAGCGTTGCGGGGGCATTGTTACTCCGCGTCCGTGGCTTATCTTCAAGTTACACACGCCCCCTGGGTCATGCAAAGTGAGTACGTCTGTGCAGCGCTTGCCTTAAGGCATTCAAGACCAAGTTGTATAAGTGTTTGCCAGCTGCATTTGAAAGAAAAATGTATAATGAATTTAGAATAATTTGTGAAATAAATTCTATCAATTTTATTGAGCTCAAAAAATTTAAATATTTTTTATACCTTGTTGTTTTTCTAATACGGCTGACAATACAGTGACAATCTTTATGCCGTAAGCAAGGGTTGCACAGTTGTTACTCATTTAGCAATATCCAAGGGCACGTGTAGCTTGAAGATAGAGCTACGCACGTGAGTCACACTACCCCTACAACGCTCTACGATCCTATTAGACCGGGACCTACGGTTTAATGTGGATTCCGAACCACTTCAAACATTCATGGCACCGTCGTGACTCGAACCGAAACCTGTATTACCGAATGCTAGCCACTCAGCCATCAGGATCCAATTGAACATGTTGAATTGCTTTTCATGAATCGGGTTAGACGAAATACAGCTCCGCAAGAAATCGGTTTTGTGTCCCCCATCAAGGGATTTACTACTAACCAAATGAAGGCCGGTCGCAGGAAGGAAAAATGGGGTCTGTTTCTCGAGTTAAACCCAATGTTCGATATTTAGTTTCAAATGTGGCTCAAATGAGGGAAACCGAAACGAAAATCGTCAAATTTTAAACCAGAAGAGTTTATAAAACCAGAGAGAAAAAATATATATATTTTTTGTTTTAATGCAGCTGGCAAACACTTAGACAGCTTGGTCTTGGATGCTTTAAGGCAAGCGCTGCACAGACGTTACTCACTTTGCATTACCCAGGGGGCTCGTGTAACTTGAAGATAAGCCACGGACGCGGTTTGATTTGTCGCTCTACGGTCATCTTGTGCACACTTTTAGGCTAAACAGACCGGGACCTACAATTTAAAAAAGGTTTCCGAACCACTACAAACATCCATGGCTCCGCCGGGGTTCGAACCTGAAACCTGGGATACCGAGCGCCAGAGCGCTAGCCACTCGGCCATTCAGGCCCTATGAAAAGATATAAAACATGAAATGGAAAGAAAGATCAATGATTGGTTTATTAGTTAGTTTCGACATCTGAAAGTTTAAACAGTACAAAAATAAGAGAAAAAGTGCGCAATGAAAAAATATTTGCGTTTATTTAAAAATAAACATATTTGTTTTATTCAACAAATGCGAAGTTTAGTATTGTTTTTACATGGAACTGTTTTTGAAAGAACGCTCATCCAGTTCGTGGAATTGCGAATTCTAGATTCAGTCGAATCACTGTATTGTCAACACAAGGCTTTTATTATTCTTTCAAACGTGCTAGAAATTGTTTGTATGTTTTGCTCATTGTGCACTACCCCGTATCCCAGGGGACGTGTTGTTTGAAGATAGGCTACGGACGCGAGTCATACTACTAAACAACGCTCTACGATCCTATTAGACCGGGACCTACGATTTAAAGTGGATTCCGAACTACTACAAACCCTCCATGGCACCGCCGGGACTCGAACCCGAAATTGGTAGCACCGAGCGCAAAGCGCAAGCCACTTGGCCATTTTTTATACAATCTTAAAAATGCACTATTTGCATCATCTAAAAGACATTTGCGTACTGTAAATTTACTTACAAAAATATATCCATACATTTTTTTTTTTTGTTTTAATGCAGCTGGCAAACACTTAGACACTTGTCTTTGATGCCTTAAGGCAAGTGCTGCACAGACATTACTCACTTTGCATTACCCAGGGGGCGCGTGTAGCTTGAAGGTAAACCACGGACGCGGAGTAACATTGCCCCCCTCAATGCTCTACGATCATGTTAGACCGGGACCTACGGTTTAAAGTGGATTCCGAACCACTACAAACATCCATGGCACCGCCGGGACTCGAACCACTACAAACATCCATGGCACCGCCGGGACTTGAACCCGAAACCTGTGGTACCGAGCTCCAGAGCGCTAGTCACTCGGACATTCAGGCCCCTTTTATCCATACATATATCCTATCAAAAATGACAGTGCCAAATTAAGTAGCAAAATACGATAGAATAGCTTAAGACAAGCAAAAGAAAAGCGTCCATTTCAACCACAAAACGGCTATTTTTGCAATACATAAAATCGTATTTGCTCTTAATAATAGAGTAGTTTCTGTAAGATCTTCTTTCATGGTTGATCCAATATAGAAGACTCAGTGTTGAGAAAAGTTTCTCAATACTTACTGTTCCAAAGATGCTATATTTGTAATGCATTAAACGTCATTTGTTCATGGACTTGAAGATCTTCTTTCATGGTTGATCCAATATAGCTTTTTTGTAAGACTCAGTGTTGAAAAAGTTTCTCAATACTTACTGGATTCCAAAGATGCTATATTTGTAATGCATTAAACGTCATTTGTTCACAATAATAGATAGCAAGATCTTCTTCTGGTTGATCAATATCTTTTTCATCAGGTTGAGAAAAGTCCAATATAGCTTTGCTATATTTGTAGTCGTCATTTGTTCACAATAATAGACTTGAAGATCTTCTTTCATGGTTGATCCAATATAGCTTTTTATAAGTCTGTTCTGAGTTTGTTGCTGGTAAAGCAATCACTGTCTGATCGTATTATTGATGAATGCAATTGAATTGCCGCTTAACATTTAATTTTAAGGTTCCGAATTCCGAAAAAATAAAATGATTTTTATAAAAGAGTCTGAAGTCAGATTTTTAAACCGACTCTAATTACCCACTTCTGCCTGCAAGTATAAAAGAATACCGAATGTAATAAAATTTAAAAGCCTTTTTTATTTGACAGTTGATCTCATGTCACATTCAAAAGATTTAATTTAGTATTTAAGATTTAAGCAGAATAGTTATTAATTCTCAAAAGGACATTTTCAAAAAAAAAATAAAAGTATTTGACTATCCTGTTACGAGCTAACTTATGACATTACTCCTTTAATATTATTAAACTAAAATAAATTACCATTAGTTCTTTAATATTATTATATTAAAATAAATTACCATTACTTCTTTAATATTACTATATTAAAATAAATTACCATTACTTTTTAATATTATTATATTAAAATAAATTACCATTACTTCTTTAATATTACTATATTAAAATAAACTATCATTAATTTTTTAATATTACTATATTAAAACAAATTATCATTACTTTTTAATATTACTAAACTAAAATAAATTACCATTACTGCTTTAATATTACTATATTAAAATAAATTATCATTACTTATTTAATATTACTAAACTAAAATTAAATTACCATTACTGCTTTAATATTACTAAATCAAAATAAATTACCATTACTTCTTTATAATTACTTATAAAATAAATTATTACTTTTTAATGTTACTAAATAAATTAAAAAATTTTCAATATTTGAAATAATGCAAATTTTCTAATTATTAAACTATAATTTTTGCCATCGGGCCTGATGGCCGAGTGGCTAGCGCTCGGTACCACAGGTTTCGGGTTTGAGCCCAGGCGATGGCATGGATGTTTGTAATGCTTCAGAACCCACTTTAAGCCGTAGGTCCTGGTCTAAGTTGATCGCGTTGTGGGGGTAGTGTTACTCGCGTCCATAGCTTATCTTCAAGCTACACGTCTCCCCCTGGGTAGTGCTAAGGAGTAACAGGGGTGCAGTCCTTGCTTAAGGCATAAAAGATAACTGTCTCTGTATTACCAGCTGCATTTGTAAAAAAAAAATTGCCATCATCTTGAAATTCAAAGTCGGTTTTAATCAACAATTCTATAGCAATGATTTGTCATCACTAATTTACAAAATCAAGTAAAATTTTTATTAAAAACTTTTGTGTTTAAAAAGTATTTTTTTAAATGGTGAAAATACTTGCTTCAACTGAAAAAAATTCTACACGAACTTAAAGTCGAAGATCATCTCAATTGATACACTTCGAAATTACATGGAATTCCATGTTCAATTACACGAAACGTTACTGTTTATATACAGGGTGATTACAATTAAAATCCCACTTTCAAAATGCTGTAAAAAAAAGAACCACTCGTCACAATGAGTTGAACCGAAATACTTGAAAATTTGAACCGAATGTATTTGAAGAAGGGGGAAATGGTATGGAATAAAAAAAAAAAGTTCCACTGATTTTCCCTTCTAATGTGGTATGACCTTTGCCGTGGTGGATTGGCTGTTAAATAATTTGGAAGTCATTTTTTCCGTCAAAAATACGAAACAATCAAACACATTGAATCCTACAATTGGTTAAATGTGCTACTCATGCCAAATATGTTGTCATTTCGATTCAAAATATCACTGGCAGCCGAATTCACTTTCTTTATACCGCTTACAGCGCCATCTATTAATACAGTTTGTAACTTTTTTTTTTTTTGGATGCCATACCGTTTCCCTCTTTCTTCAAGTATCTTCAGTTCAAATGTGATCTCATTGTGACGAGTGGCTCTTTTTTGACAGCATTTTGAAAGTGGGACTTTAATTATAATCACCCTGCACATAACTATTTTCCTGAAGGCGATTGACCCTAATCAAAACGTTCGCCTTTCGAAAGTAACATATACAAAATGTTCTAAAAGCATGATCTAATAAAAGGTTTAATAAATAATCATTGCGAAGAATGGCATCTTGTTAAATTTCTAAAAAACATAAAAATTCATCTAGCCAGGAATATCATCCCAGTAGCTAAATATTTCATGGAAAGAATTGAAGCATGAGAAATCATTCGTCGAATTCTTTGATGTAAGGTGTATGAGAAACGAATTATTTATCCTGCTGAACCAAAGAAAAGCTTCAATACAGAAGACAGTTTGGATTTCATAAAATGATTGATCACCTTTAAAGCACCGTGAGTTTGTAATGAATGAATGCTTCAGATATTAACACAAGAAGAATTCAGTGGAAAAATACAAGTCAAGAGTTCTACAAAATTAATAGCGTGTTACTACTGTACAATTCGGTAATCTGTATTTATCTTGGCATGCGAAATCGTTAATTGGTGCGAGGTACATCGAGGTCTATTGATGAATTTACAAATTTATTTGCGAAAATTGTAAAAAAGAAATTTTGTTAAAGTCCCTGCTTCAATAGAATAATAGCTGGGTTTAATAGAATTATAGCTGGATCTTCTACGAGTTTGAGCACAGCTTCATTGGTAAGAGAGGTTGTAATGGAAAAGCATTCATGATATGGCTGAATGACAACAGACAAAAAGAGGATTCCAATTAATGCCAATACAATTACAAATAAGGCTATGCAGGTTTATGAAAAAGTTTTATTAGTTTAAAGTAAAAAGCTAATTTAAAAGTTAGTTTTAAATAAAAGTTTTATTAATAAGTTACGTTCATTGTACATTGAAACTAAATGACTGAATTATTCACATTTTAGTTTAATTTCATCTTACATGGTTTTACGCATAAAAATCTACAACTTCGATTTACACGGCTTTCTAAAGAATATATTTTTCGTGTAAAACAGGTTTGGTTATCGCTCTGCGGTCATTTTGTGCACACTTTGCGCTAATTAGACCGGAGCCTACAGTTTAACGTGGATTCCGAACCACCAACAAACATTCATGCCACAGCCAGGATTCGAACATGAAGCCTGTGGCATCAAAGATCAGAGTGTTAGCCAATTGGCCATCAGTCTGCGTGTAAATCAGGAGATAAGAATATACCAAAGATAAGTAAAAGAAACCCAAATTTAAGATAGAAATCCTGTTTAAAATCCAAAATGCATAAAAAGTTTAATTATAAAATTAAGAAGTTATTGGTTTGTCGCTCAAAGGTCATTTCGTGCGCGGTCACATTGGGTTAATTAGACAGTGACCTACAGTTCAACGTGGATTCACAACCACTAACATTCATTCATGCCACCTCCAGGGTTTGAACCTGAAGCCCGTCATACCAATAGCCAGAGCGCTAGCCAATTGGCCATCAGGCCGCTTAGGAAGTTATACGTTATAGCTTAGATACCTTATATTTTTTAATAATATAAACTTTAATATTGTTTTCTTTTACCTTCAATGTTATTTTTTATTTTTATTTTTTTATCTTTTGACTTCACATCATATAGGTATTTTTATAGACATTTCTATAAAAATACGAAATAATTCCTTAAATTTATAAAAATCTTTTTTAGGAAACAAATGTGTAAAAGTACAACGACTTCCATCTATTTGCAAGACGACCAACTTTTTCTAGTGGTTAATTATTTATTCAACATAATATTCTAGTTTATTTCGACGATAATATGTACATTTATATGCGAACAGGGTACGTTATTTTGAGTTTAATTGCCACTATCATTCTTCATGTCATTACGTGGCTGCATACTATGTAAATTTTTAAGTGTGATTATTATGTATAAGTTTTGTGGTTTATTTGAGTGCATTAGGACACATAAATTGATGTGTCTTCACCATCACAAATTCATTAAGATGCAAGGGATTGGGCATATAAATGAGAGGCACGTATACCTGCAAGTCAATATTTTTAGGCCTGGATCATTTAAAAAGTGCTTAAGATAACTCACAGTCTAAAGAGAAATAAATGATTGAATTTATTTCATTGTTTTTAAATTCAATAACTTATGTATCTTGACAACTTAATTGATCTTATTTCTCTTAACTTCATTAGTATTTAAACTTAGTAACTGAATTGATATTTAAACTTAGTAACTTTGTCTTAACAACTTTATTTAATCTTAAATGATATCTAAAATTAAAACAGATATGCGGGAAAAAAAAATATTTTTCCTATCTAATATTTTTTTTAATAATCTGACTCCAAACAATGCTTCTGTGGCGATCGGTACCACAGGTTTCGGTTAAATTCCTGGCAATGCCATGGATGTTTGTAGTGGTTCGGAATCCACTTGAAACCGTAGGATCGTAGAGCGTTGTGAGGGTAACGTTACTCGCGTCCGTAGCCTATCTTCAAGCTACACGTGCTTCCTGGGTAGTGCTGAATGAGTAACAGAGGACCAGTCCTTGCTTATGGCTTAAAGATTAATTGTATCTGTATTACCAGTTGCATTAGAACAATAACATAATGCTTCTGTTTATTCTTATCTTTTGCAATAATGTTTTTAAAAAATCATACTCGAATAAACAGATTTATATAAATCAATATATATATATATATATATATATATCAGTCATCTAGCGAGCAAAAATAACGTGGTTTTTAATAACCTGAGGGTACGTATTCTTTGCTAAAGTTATCTTCAGGATGTTATAATTATTTTCTTTTGTGATTTTACTAATTTCTTTTGAGTCTTACGGATTTCCTGGAAAACATATCTTACACTATGTTATTGCATAATTTACATAAATTTGTGTTAATTTTTTATCTGCCAATGTACTTCTTGTCGTTCAACCTTTTCGATATTTGTGTTTGTCCAATGATTCTCAGTTTTGTTGCTGCAGCTTATACGTACTTCGGCTTTTGAAAAGTTTATTTATTTATTAATTATTATTATTATTATTATTATTATTATTTGAGAGGTCTGAAGGTGAGGTGTTTTTGTATTATAAAGTTTACAATGGTTTTTTGTGTTATATAATTTGTGTGTAGCGAATACTGTTGTGACTTTCGTTGTTCAAAATGGTCATAGTACTAGTTCACTCCTTTGCCAGGGCCTGAATGGTCGAGTGTCTAGCTCGGTGCCACAGGTTTCGGGTTCGAGTCCCGGCAGTGCCATGGATGTTTGTAGTGGTTCAGAATCCATTTAAGCCTGCAATTCTCGGTCTTATATGACTGTAAGAGTGTCACGGAGAAAAAATCAGACTTCTACCTGCGGGTGCTCCATCACAACAGAAGCTGCCCCTTTCCCTCCATCCACGAGTAAATCACTCATGGAATGCCCATCCCGCACTGCAGGACATTGAGGATTAGTCACAACAACTCCTTGTCAGTTTTACCAGACTTTTACAAAACAGCACTGTTGTTTGCGCAGCATGACCAAGTATGGCTCTTGGGCCATAGGACGCAAACCAACCTTATCAGTTCTTTTCTGGTTTTTATAATTGGCTAGTGCTCTGGCCTTTGGTACCACAGGTTCAGGTTCGAAACCTGACAGGTGGAGTGGATGTTTGTGAGTGGTTCGGAATCCACGTTAAACTGTAGGTCCCGGTCTGATTAGACTAAAGTGTGCACAAAATGACCGTACAGCGACGAACCAAATCTCTGGTTTTTGTGCTGTATTCTATATATTAGTTGACATTTAAAAGATTATTGTTCTTTCCAAGGTCAATTGCAGAAAAGGTAATTCCTTAAAAAAATACGAATGAAAATTAGTTATTTGTGGCTGTGAGTATCTTTGAAACAGAGAGGTGAAAATAGAAATCAAATCAAAATTGAATAATAGGGTCACATCTCATTAAAAAACATTATTTTAATTAACTTTCGTTAAAAATCTCTGGTCACTAAAAATCTGAATTTTTAATATTATGATTGCATCTCATTAAAAATCATTACTTTCTCTAAAAACCATTTTTCTTCTTCGTCATTGGCGAAACAGCCCCATGGTGGGCCACGACCATCTACCTACTGGCAGATGACGAGGATGATGTTTCCTTTTTATGGGGTAGGGTTGTCAGCCCTGCGCCCAACGCTCTACAGTCATGTTAGACCGGGAACTACTGTTTAAAGTGGATTTCTAACTGCTAAAAACATCCATGGCACCACCTGAACTCGATCCCAAAACCTGTGGTACCGAGCGCCACAGCGTTATATTAAAAATCTGCATTTTGAATATTATGGTTACATGTCAATAAGAATGAGGGCTTTGACTAAACATTATTGGTCATTAAAAATTAAATAATTATTAAAAGTCTCAATTTTGAATATTATGGTCATTGCATATTAGAAATTATTAAAAGCATACATAATTCGCTAATAGCAAAAAGTTTAAAAAAATATATGAAAAAAAACCTTTCAGATTTTTGGGGATTTTATGATTGCCATTGCTCTTGAAAATGATTATAATTCCTAAGTATGCCCGAATTGATTAAATCATGAATCTAAAATGAGCGTTCAAATAATACCGTGTTATAAAATCTGATTGTATCACTGGTCATTAAAAATCTGAATTTTGAACATTAGAAATTATTAAAAGCTATTATGGTCGCATATCATTAAAAATCATTACTTTCACGAAAAACCATTGGTCCTTTAAAACGAAATGGTCATTAAATCATGAATATTATGGTCGCATCTGCATATTAGAAAATATTAAAAGCACACATAATTCGCTAATAACAAAACTTTGTTAGAAATATGTGAGAAAAAAAGTCGGGATTTTGGGAATTTTCATGATTGCTATTGCTCTTGAAAATGAATATAATTCCTAAGTATGTCCGAATTGATTAAATCATGAATCTAAAATGAGCGTTCAAAGAATGCCGTGTTATAGAAGCTAGATTGTATTAGTTTTTAACATAGTCGAATGCTGTTTACCTCTCTAATATGTTAAGAACGAGTTCCCTGTGCATTTCATTTAGGCCGGTGAGATCTCTGCTTTCGATAAAAATGTATTTAATCGTCCGTACCGAAACAGGTTTCGTGGAAGATCGCGATTCGATCCCGCATTCGAAATGTCTCAGAACGAGTGACAACGCGGCGATTTCACAAAAATTGGTGTCATCAAAATCAAAAAGATATTCCTTTTTTTTTTTTTTTCTTTCTAATCCACAACTCCGGTTACAAACAACTCACTGATCAATGGCAGCCAACTATTTTTACTTAAGGCAAGAGACTTATTGTGTATGAAATGCTGCGCGACCTTACTTCTTCCAGATATCTGCTGTTGTTGTTTTTTTCTGCTCTATTCCTGAACGCATTGTGATTCGCGTAATATTAGACCACAGAATTCTGACCCAGTTTATCGTGCGCACAGAAAAACAATGTCAGCATATCAATTACAGAAATCAGAAAATTGCATACTTAGCGTGTCTAAATAGCTTACGCTTTGCATTATTAAGGGACGGTATCGCATCTCTTTTAGGTTTTCTTTTTTAATTAATTAAATTATTATATTTTCTTATTAATTAATATATGCAGCCTAATGCAGCTGGCAAACACTTAGACAGTTGTCTTTTATGCCATCAAGGCAAGTGCTGCATTGACGTTACTCACTTAGTACTACCCAGGAGGTGCGTATAGCTTGAAGATAAGCTACGGACGCGGAATAAAAATACCCCCGCATCGCTCTACGATCATGTTAGACCGGGACCTACACCTTAAAGTGTATTCCGAACCACTACAAACATACATGGTACCGCCAGGACTGAACCCGAACCCTGTGGTACCGAGCTCCAGAGCTTCGGACGATGGTGGGGTTCGGCCAGATGGTTCCGGAATACACTTTAAACCGTAGGTCCCAGTCTAATAGGATCGTAAAGTGTTTGGAGTAGTGTTACTCCGCGTCCGTAGCCTATCTTCAAGCTCTGCTTCCCTGGTAGTGCTCAATGAGTAACAGCGGTGCAGCCCTTGCTTATGGCATAAAAGATAACTGTCTTTGAATTAAGCCATTAAAAAATTAAAAAAATGTTAATTGGAATAAAGTGATTACTGATTCGTAGAAAAGATACAGTTTGACCATCGTTTGTGTGGAAAGGTAAACATTCGTTTTAAAATCGGAAATAGATTTTTTTTTTTTTTTTTTTTTTACTGTTTACAACTGTTTTGATGCGTTAAGGCAAGCGCTGCACCGACATTACTCACTTTGCATTACCCAGGAGATGCGTGTAGCTTGGAGATAAGCCACGGACGCGGACTAACAATAACCCTACAACTCTCTACGATCCTATTAGACCGGAACCTACGGTTTAAAGTAGATACCGAACCACTACAAACATCCATGGCATCTCCGGGACTCGAACCCGAAACCTGTGGTACCGAGCGCTAACCACTCGGCTATTCATGTCCCGGAAATAAACTATAGAGTAATAATAAAATAGAGTGCTTTTCCCTATACTAAAGGAACAGAAAGTTTGGGTAGCCATCTCCCCTCATTTTCGTACCAGAGATGGCGCCGTATCGCCCCCTTGGCTTCTTTTCTCTCCGTGCATTTAGTTAGAATTAATTAAACATGTTGAAAAAAGATTCTGTAAATTTCGAGAAATGCCTGAAATCCTACTTCTCAAGTCATACATTCATTAAACTATGTGCTTACTAAAGACAAAACGTTATTGTTGCTTTTGTTGTTGTTGTTGTTTTGTTGTTAATGCAGCTGGTTTGCATAATGTTTTGTTTAATGCAGCTGGCAATGCAGAGACAGTTAATCTTTATGCCGTAAGCAAGGGCTGTACCATTTAGCACTACCCAGGGGGCACGTGTAGCTTGAAAATAGGCTATGGACGCGAGTAAGAGCGACTGGAGCCAAGTCAAACTTCTACCTATGTGTGCTTCATCACAACAGAAGTTGCCCTCTTTCCCTCCATCCATGAATGGACCACTGACTGCCGAAGGATGTCCTGTCCGCAAAATCACTATTCTGAGTAAAAATAGTCAAATATTCCATGGAAAAAATTTACAAAGTTATTACACTTTATGAAAATTTAAAGAACTGAATTATTCTGAATGCATGAAATCTTTTCAACAATCACTATTAGATGAATATCTATCGGCCACAAATAAACACATTATTTTCTTATGTGTGCACTTTTAAAAAAATTTTGTGTAGTTATTTTTCTAATTTTGTTTGCATATTTTTTTTTGTTCTTCTTTGACTGCGTATTTTTTTTTTCCTTCTAATTTTACCTTTATATTTATTTTTTTTTCTTCTAATTTTGCCTTTATATTTTTTTTTTTTCTAATTTTGTCTGCATATTTATTTATTTGTTTAATTTTGCCTGTACTTTTATATTTTTTTCTAATTTTTCTGTTTATATTTTTTTATATTTGTTTGCATATTTTTTGCAGATTTTAATGTATTTGATTTTTTTTTTAATTTTGCCTACATATTTGCTTATTTATTTCGCTAATTTTGTCTGCATATATATATTTTTTTAATTTTGACTATATATTTACTTATTTTTCCATTTTTTTTTTCTGCATATATTTATGTAGTGCATTGAATTGTTGTTTAATAATAGTTAATAAGACAGAAGCGAAAAAAAATTTTTTGTTTTTTTAAACAATGTGTACAATTTAAAAAAGGGTTCTCGCGCATCTAACCGATACTTAGTAGCTGTTAAGTCTCTAAAATAATTCACTATGAAATTCATTTCCACATAAAAAAAACATTTAATCAATGACGAAACATATATAAAAATACAGTTTCACACATATAACATCGACAACAAAAATACGAACCCAATCAAGTTTCGTCTTGACTTGACTTAACTTCGAGATTTATGCTCGCGTTAGCTGCTTTATCTCAATTTATCCAATTACTCTTGAGTAGAAATCAGAACAAGTAATATAAAAAAAAAAAAAAAACTTTTAAATCAATTCTACAAATCATTAATCAATTCCTTACTTCCTTAACAAATAAAGTTGAAATTTTCCTCTTACTTCTGGCGCGATCTATTATCAGATACATGCAACTTAAATCTAAAAAAATAAAATTAACTATTTAAATTTAATTAATGAATTAATATTTGAAAATACTGAATTAACCTCCAGTGTCATCCACTACAAGTTCAAAAAAAAAAAAAAATGTATTTGAACTCGAGTGGATGAATAAAAAAGTATTTTATTGACGATTGAAAATTTGAACAAGATATATATAGGGAGAGTGTGAACTAATAATAGGAATTGAAAAAGTAATAAGAAAAGATAATACAAATAGAAAAGGATCTTCAGATAATCAGTGGACTTTGACTTTCCAACGAGTTTCGTTTTTGGCATTTCCTGAGAAGGGTATTTCTACGATTGCTTCACTTCGATTCGCTGTAAAAGCGATTCTTGTCACCAACATCTCTAAGTAAGTAAGTGATTGATGATGATTGATTAATGATTTTAAGTGATTTTAAGTATTGAGCAAAACGTCGTTGAAGCATTTTGTGTGCATCTGGCGACTTGGGACGAAAATGGTCTAGAAGTCTGTTCTGGAATGGTTTCAGTCTGACCACCATCAATGCCTTTAACCCGTGAAAAGGAATCTAAAATCTCATTAGATGGCTGTTCCAAAGGAAAAATTTTATGGATAGATCTGCTTTAGACATTCGAGGGAATTTCCAGTTTGAAAGTGCGCATTTTACCATTTTTGCCCGGCATAAGATCTATCAATCTGGCAGGTGGTCAATTAAGACGTTTCTGGAATTCATCTACGACAGCACTCGTTTTTACATTGGAATATTGACACATTGGTTTCTGTTGACATTGCATCCGATAGCAATATTGCAATTTGACATTGCATACTGACATCTCTGTTGACATTGCAATATTGGCATTATATCCACATTGGTTTCTGTCCTTGCTAGTGAATTAACAAGCCAATGTATTTCTGACAGAAGTTTAGTACGATATTTTACACGTTTACAACAGTCATAATCATCCATAAGATGAATATCAGTCACTTCACTTTCAGGGTTTTCAAGAAGAAATATAGATGATGTAAGAGGAACTAAACCATTCGAGTCCTGAGAGGTCGACAATTGATCACAGACTCACAATCGCATAAGATGGTTTGAAGATTTTCATAAGTTAGAAATGCTCTTTCGCAAGGTTCTACTTCCACTACTGCTACAAGTTCTTTCAGTGTCTAACAATTCTCCTACCAAGTAGATGTCGGTGGGTTAAATGACACTTCGAAAGAAGATAGAAGTTCAATGGGTTCCTAGTCATGTGGGAATCCCTGGTAACGAGAGATCCGATGTCATGGCAAAGTGATGGGCCGAATCCAACCAGCCGGAATTACCACTGACACTCAGGACCGCATGCCACCATGTCACTGCTGCCATCGACAACTTCACCAGCAAAAACTTCAAGATCTTGAGCGGCAACAAAAGGTGGAAATGCCTTGCTTGCCACAGGGGGGCCGCATTCCTATGCAGCTGGAAAGCGCTGAGGCTGTACTAGCTTTTCGACTTACAACCGGCCATGACTACCTGTAAGCACACCTCCACGGCATTGGTTTGGCTTCGGATGGGATCTGCCCATTATATCGGTTCACCAATACGGACAGCGATCACCTGTAGAACTGGACTGAACTTATCGAAATGCCTGATGACATTACTGCAAGCTACTGGTAGGTTCTGCGTCACATGGCTGAACAGCCACAAACGGGTTAGGATATATATATATATATATATATATATATATATATATATATATATATGACGCCGAGCCTCCCAGTAGCGTGCAGTAATGTCATCAAGCACTTCGATAAGCTCAGTCCAGTTCCACATATTATGTGACGATATCGCCACATATTGACAATCCGACATAATGGGCAGATCCCATCGAAGTGAAGCTTGTTTCCAACACATTCGCCCTTAAAAGGGGTAACAGTGTATTTAAATGTATTTGCCCATACCGAACACGAATAAATAAGCATAAGAATAAGAATATAAATAATCAATTATTATTATTATATTTTGTGTTGGATTGTTTACATAAATTTAAAGAAAAGTTAGCACAGAAAATAATATTTTCTTGTTTATGAAAAAGAAGAGGTAGTAAGTATATGATTTCAAACGAATTTCGAAACTAAACGGTTGCTAATCCAAACTTTGATAAAGTTTTTTATATCTCTAAATACAAGAACATTATTTTTTTACTGAAACAAAAGCCTTCATTTGTTTAATAATGCAAATCTGAAATATGATTATGGTATTCTGTAATTGTGCTATTCAAATAAAATATTAAAATAATTTATCAATAAAACTTCGCAAATGTAAGAAATAGCAAAAACCAAAAATAAATAAATAAATTTGGAAAATGAATACCAAGGATCGTTTTATCCAGAGGAAATATATATTTAGGTTAAAAATACAGAATCAATGATGTTTTTTGCATATTAGATGACATAATCTAAAAACGGCTGTAGTAACCCAATATTTGTTTAGCTTTGATTTCTTATAAATATAGATCCATATGTAACTATAAATGTAGATAGCTCTGATTTATTTATTACAGTATTTATAGTGCTGTAGATATTATTGCATTATTTTTTGCGAATGATATTACTGTGACGGTGATTCTTCATATAGATTTAATCATTATTACAATTTTTATTGTCAAAGATTTATAAAAATATCATATGGATTTCATGGCAATATGATAAATGATATTTTTCATCATCAATTTCTTCTCTCTCTCTCTCTCTTTTTCTGTTGGATTTTTCTTGAAGTGATTTTAAGAAAGTTTTATATTAAACTTGTCATTCTACTACTGTGCCCAAAATTAAAAACCAATTTTCAATTTAAATTTCCCGGGCATATGGAATTTCAATTTTTTTCTTCTTTTTTATGTTACTGGCACTGCCCTTGACATCTGTGTGAAATTTCATGTTAGTGTTTGAGTTACGCTTGGCTTTGTGAGAAGCTAAACGTGATTTCGGTGATTTTTGAAATGTCTGAATTAATTGAGCAAAGAACTTGCATTAAATTTTGTTTGCGGAATGAATATTCGTGTGCGGAAACGTAGAATGTTGCAGAAGGCATTCGGTGAGTAAACTATATCGGAAAGAAATGTTTACAAGTGGTATAAACAGTTCAAAGAAGTGAGAGAACGCGTTGAAGACGAAGAGCTCTCTGGACGACCATCAACCTCAACCGACGAAGCTCAAGTCCAAAAATTAAAGATTTGGTGCTTGCAAAACCGTCGATTTACAATTAGAGACCTTGGCTGATGATGTTGGAATTTCAAAAGGATCGATCAATTCCATTTTAAAAGAAGTTTTGGGCCTCAAACGCGTCAAATCTCGTTTGGTACCGATATCACTGATTTTTTGGAAAAAAATTCAAAGTTTTCTGTAAAAAGCATTGCTTCATAAGCTTCATTGTCACGTTGAAGTTTATGAAACAATTCTTTCTGGCTTAGTTGAAATGCGTCATAACTGGAGATGAGACTTGTATTTAAGTTTATGACACGAAAACAAACGATCAATCGAGCGAATATCGTGACAAAAAGTGAAGAAGACCGAAAAGAGCACACCAAAGTCGTTCAAAAATTAAGGTCCTATTGACTGTTTTCTTCGATTACTGTGGTGTGGTGCACTATGAATACCTTCCGCAGGGACAAACTGCCAACAAGGAATATTATTTGAGGGTTATGCGCGTCGTTTGCGTGAAGCTCTTCACAAAAAAAAGAAGGCACATTTATGGGGAGACAACTCTTGGTTTTTGCATCACTATAATGTACCAGCTCACACTGCATTGATTCTTCGTGACTTTTCGCCAAAAATGAAACCCATATCGTTCCACAACCACCGTATTCACCTAATTTAGCATCGTGCGACTTCCAGCTATTCCCTTAACTCAAAAGACCACTCCGGGGACACCGTTTTGTGTCGATTGAAGATATTCAACGAGAATCGGCGCGCGCTTTGAAGGCCATCTCGGCCAATGACTTTTTAGCATGCATGAGGATCGGCCAAAAAAATGTTGGCATAAGTGCATTGTGTCCGGAGGAAATTACTTTGAAGGTGATGAAATAAATTTGGAAGAATATGTAAAGAGTTTTTGAAAAAAATTTAATTGGTCTTATTTTTTTGGCACGGTAATATTTATCTGTGTTTATGAGCTTCTTTTTTGCATAATTTTCATATTCAAAAGAATTTTATAGCTTGATATTGTTCATTAAACTTACAGCTTATCCAACAACCGTTAACATTTATTAGTTGGCTTTCTCAATATACACTTAAATGGAGAAACCTGAAATTACTTCCTGGACAATGAATATATTTTTACTCTTTTTATTATCATTTCAATTAATTATCTTTTTGATTGTGTCCTTATGTTAATATATTATCCATAGTTTTCATCCGATATATATGCGCGTGTGTGCTTTTTGTGCGCTTGCATGTAATGTGATCAGGTAGAATAAGAACATAAATGGCTTTTCATAGCTTTGTTATAAAAACTGATATTCTAACAAATCCTTTATTCATTAACTTTTAATTGTGTCCTGGTGTCAATATATTATCCATAGTTTCCATCTGACATATATACGTGTATGTGTTTATGCGCTTGCGTGAATACGTGAGTTATCAGGTAGAATATAAGAGCATAAATGCATAGCGAATGCTATTTTATGGCTTTGCTATAAAAAAACTGATAGAGTTCCTGACAAATCTTTTTAATCGTTATCTTTTGATTGCGTTCTTGTGTTAATATATTATCCATAATTTTCATGCGATATATATATATATGCGTGTGTGTGTGTGTTGTTTGCGCTTGCGTAAATATGTGCGTTATCAGGTAGAATAGAGCATAAATGTACAGTCAATACTATTTTTACGGCTTAGTTATACAGGCTAATAGTGTTTCTGGCAAATCCTTCATTCATTATCGTTTTAATTTGTCCTGGTGTCAATATACTATCCATAGTTTCCATCTGACATATATACGTGTATGTATTTATGTGCTTGCGTGAATATGTGAGTTATCAGGTAGAATATAAGAGCATAAATGTATAGTGAATGCTATTTTATGGCTTTGCTATAAAAACTGATAGTGTTTCTGACAAATCTTTTAATCGTTATTATTTTGATTGTGTTCTTGTGTTAATATATTATCCATAATTTTCGTGCGCTTGTGTAAATATGTGCGTTATCAGGTAGAATAAGAGCATAAATGTACAGTCAATACTATTTTTACGGCTTAGTTATACAGGCTAATAGTGTTTCTGGCAAATCCTTCATTCATTATCGTTTTAATTTGTCCTGGTGTCAATATACTATCCATAGTTTCCATCTGACATATATACGTGTATGTATTTATGCGCTTGCGTGAATATGTGAGTTATCAGGTAGAATATAAGAGCATAAATGTATAGTGAATGCTATTTTATGGCTTTGCTATAAAAACTGATAGTGTTTCTGACAAATCTTTTAATCGTTATTATTTTGATTGTGTTCTTGTGTTAATATATTATCCATAATTTTCGTGCGCTTGTGTAAATATGTGCGTTATCAGGTAGAATAAGAGCATAAATGTACAGTCAATACTATTTTTACGGCTTAGTTATACAGGCTAATAGTGTTTCTGGCAAATCCTTCATTCATTATCGTTTTAATTGGTCCTGGTGTCAATATACTATCCATAGTTTCCATCTGACATATATACGTGTATGTATTTATGCGCTTGCGTGAATATGTGAGTTATCAGGTAGAATATAAGAGCATAAATGTATAGTGAATGCTATTTTATGGCTTTTGCTATAAAAACTGATAGTGTTTCTGACAAATCTTTTAATCGTTATTATTTTGATTGTGTTCTTGTGTTAATATATTATCCATAATTTTCGTGCGCTTGTGTAAATATGTGCGTTATCAGGTAGAATAAGAGCATAAATGTACAGTCAATACTATTTTTACGGCTTAGTTATACAGGCTAATAGTGTTTCTGGCAAATCCTTCATTCATTATCGTTTTAATTTGTCCTGGTGTCAATATACTATCCATAGTTTCCATCTGACATATATACGTGTATGTATTTATGCGCTTGCGTGAATATGTGAGTTATCAGGTAGAATATAAGAGCATAAATGTATAGTGAATGCTATTTTATGGCTTTGCTATAAAAACTGATAGTGTTTCTGACAAATCTTTTAATCGTTATTATTTTGATTGTGTTCTTGTGTTAATATATTATCCATAATTTTCGTGCGCTTGTGTAAATATGTGCGTTATCAGGTAGAATAAGAGCATAAATGTACAGTCAATACTATTTTTACGGCTTAGTTATACAGGCTAATAGTGTTTCTGGCAAATCCTTCATTCATTATCGTTTTAATTTGTCCTGGTGTCAATATACTATCCATAGTTTCCATCTGACATATATACGTGTATGTATTTATGCGCTTGCGTGAATATGTGAGTTATCAGGTAGAATATAAGAGCATAAATGTATAGTGAATGCTATTTTATGGCTTTGCTATAAAAACTGATAGTGTTTCTGACAAATCTTTTAATCGTTATTATTTTGATTGTGTTCTTGTGTTAATATATTATCCATAATTTTCGTGCGCTTGTGTAAATATGTGCGTTATCAGGTAGAATAAGAGCATAAATGTACAGTCAATACTATTTTTACGGCTTAGTTATACAGGCTAATAGTGTTTCTGGCAAATCCTTTATTCATTATCGTTTTAATTGTGTCCTGGTGTTAATATATTATCCATAATTTTCATTCGATATATATATATATATATATATAGGAATATGTTTGTGTGCTTGCTTGAGTATGTGCGTGATCAGGTAGAATAAGAGCATAAATGTACAGCGAATGCTATTTTCATGGCTTTGTTATAAAAACTGATAGATTTTCTGCCAAATCCCTTATTCATTATCATTATTGATTGTGTCGTGTTAATATATTATCCACAATTTTCATTCTATATATGTGCATGTGCATGTATTTGTGCGCTTGTTTGAGGGATGATGAGGTAGAATAAAAACATAAATGTATAGCGAATACTATTTTTACGGCTTTGACTACTGAATACTATTTTACGCCTACAGACTAATAATGTTTCTGGCAAATTCCTTATACATTATCGTTTTGATTGTGCCCTAGTGTTGATATATTATCCATAGTTTCCATCCAATATGCATACATTTGTGTGCTTGATTGAGTATTGGTGTTGTCAGGTAGAATAAGAACATAAACGTATAACGAATGCTATTTTTATGGCTTTTTTAAAAAACTGATAGTGTTTCTGACAAATCCCTTATTCACTATCTTTTTAATTACGTTCTTATATTATTGCATTTCTATTGTTTTTATGTGTGTATTTAACATTCGCATTGGATGTTTTTATAATTGAATTCCGTCCTGTTTTTACCCATATTTACATTTGTTGTGCAATTATTGTTCTTTGTTGATTTTGTGTTACATATATATGGAAAGGAAGGTAGAAGGGTTAATCATGAATGAATAACGAAAATTTAATAATGCTTCCTATGCATCCGAGAGCGCGCAGAAAAGGTCTTCAAACCAGGAACATGTACTGGTGTGATTTCTCAATGCTTCCTCGGCTTCAAGGGATTCCGCCGGGGTTCGAACCCGAAACCTGGGCTACCGAGTGTCAGAGAGCTAGTCACCAAGCCAGTAGGCCCGCTATACGCTATATATATGTGTGTGTGTTTGCAAGAGGAGTCACCAGATAGAATAAGAGCTTAAATATGTGTCCAATGCTATTTTTATGGCTTTGTTATAAAACTGATGATGTTACTGACAAATCTCTTATTCATTATCTTTTAAATGTGTTCTTATATTTTTTGCATTTTTATTGTTTTCATGTTTATATTTAACATTTGTACGTTTGTATTGGGTGCCTTCATGTTTAAATTTCGTTCTTATTTTTACGCATATTTCCATTTGTTCTACCGTTATTGTTTTTTTTTTTTTTTGTTGATTTTGTGTTACATATATATAGAAGGGTTAATCATGAATGAACAACGAAAATTTAATAATGCTTCCTATGCATCCGAGAGCGCAGAGAAAAGGTCTTCAAACCAGGAACATGTACTGGTGTGTGATTTCTCAATGCTTCCTCGGCTTCAAGGGAAGGAAGGGGAAAGAATACGGAAACTGCAGCATTCCTGCGGGCTCTTTCGCGGAGGAATGCGACACGGCAAACGAGTTCCCGTCTCCGTTCGAAAGGGTCATTTCAGTCGAATATTTTGGAATCATTAGAATGCGCATCAATCCTCCTTCGTTCCCTCCCCCTCCCCAGAAGGAATACGTCTATTTTTTATGCACTGAAATTTGACTTAAAAAAACTTATCTTGTTCTACGACGTGATGCAAAACAGCAAAAAGAAAAATATGTTTTCGAAAGTATCACAAACTAGTTAGATATTCATTCCACAGTATAATGTATTCCGTTTATAAATACTTTGTATTCCGTACATTCAACATTTTTATTCGCACTCATCAAACTACGATAAAATATATATAAATTGTAGAATAGCATTTCTTTTCTTCATGTAAAAGAGTAATAGAATTATTTTGCTATTGTAAAAAATTTCATACATAAATAAAAATATCATGTATACTATCCGTTGTATTTTCGATATAGCATCGATGTATTTTCCTAAAAAAACTTAAAAAATTTATAAAGTTTTTCTTTAAATTCATTTTAAAATATAATAGAATTAAAAGCAATTCGAAATTATCAAAATTAGAATTCTTTAGCTCTAGAAAAATATAATATTTTAATAATTATTAAAAACTACATCAATCATCGCTGTATTTTTATTCGAAAAGAATATAAGCATTCTTTACACATCTCATTGTTTTTGAAAGCAGTGACCCCAGCGGATTGCAACCTCTGTCCTCCTGCACGCTACGACTCCGACATCTGCGCACACTGCCATTGGTCCATGGGGTTGTATTAATATACAATAAATTCAATAAAATAACATCGACTGTTATCGATAAAATGACGTTTATCGATAACAATTATCGATCAATTGGATATCGATAACAATTGCCAATAAATTGGATATCTATAGCATATATCGATTTATCTACTAATTGACTATCGATAACTATCAATAAAATGGATATCGATAACGATTATCAATAAAATGGATATCGATGACATATATCAATTTATCTACTAAATGACCATTCATAACATACATTGATTTATCTACTAAAAGACTATTAGTAAAATTTATCGATTTATCGATAAAATGGATATTGATTATATAATGAAATTTATGGATAATATTAAAAAACATTGAAATTTATCGATAGCTGAATCAACATTTATCGATTAAATAACTAAATGCTATTTATTGATAATATCAAAAATAGCATTGACATTTATTTACATTCATCGACTGACATTTATCGATGTACATTTAGCGATGTGTAATTAGCATTGCTATTTATCGATAAATTCGAGGGATATGACACATTTTTCTTTTGTTGTAAAGGGCGCAAATTATTTAAGAACCTTTATAATCAAAATGATAATTAATGATGATATAATGTGTAATTATTACGAAAATAAATAACAGAAAATAGTGAAGCTACTTTTCTATAATGCAATAAAATATCTTTTACATGATTTCTAAAATAGGGTAGAAATCGAAATATATAATTTGATTCGTGTTTATACGTTTCTCTCTCGTTTATGAGTAGCAGAATTTTTCCTCTGCAATGTTTTTTTTTTTTTTTTTTTTTTTTTTTTTCCCAGGAATTCCATTCTATTTAATCCTCCTTTCTGAACAAATTTCCGAGAATCTATCACGTTTTCTGAGAATAATAAAAGCCTTGTATTGACAATACAGTGATTCAACTGAATCTAGGAATTCGCAATTCCACGAACTGGATGAGGCTTTTTAAAAACTCGATAAAAAGGATATTATAATTCCATGTAAAAACAATATTAAACTTTGCATTAGTTGAATAAAACAAATATGTTTATTTTTAACTAAATTCAAATATTTTTTCATTGCGCACTTTTTATCTTATTTTTGTGCTATTTAAACTTTCAGATGTCGAAACTCATTCATTGATCTTTCTTTTTTATGCCATGTTTTATATCTTTTTTCATAGGACCTGAATGGCCGAGTGTCTAGCGCTCTTGGCGCTCGGTACCACCGATTTCGGGTGCGAGTCCCTGCGGTGCCATGGATGTTTGTAGTGGTTTGGAATCCACTTTAAATCGTAGGTCCCGGTCTAATAGGATCGCAGAGCGTTGTGGGGGTAGTGTGACTCGCGTCCGTAGCCTATGGATGGTTTGTAGTAGTTCGATATCCACTTTAAATCGTAGGTCCCGGTCTAATAGGATCGTAGAGCGTTGTGGGGGTAGTGTGACTCGCGTCCGTAGCCAATCTTCAAGCAACACGTGTCCCCTGGGATACGAGGTAGTGCGCAACGAGCAAACCCACAAACAATTTCTATCACGTTTTCTGAGAATAATAAAAGCCATGTATTGACAATACAGTGATTCAACTGAATGTAGGAATGCGCAATTCCACGACCTGGAGGAGCGTTCTTTCAAAAACTGTTCCATGTAAAAACAATACTAAACTTCGCATTGGTTGAAAAAAACAAATATGTTTATTTTTTAAATAAACGCAAATATTTTTTCATTGCGCACTTTTTCTCTTGTTTTTGTGCTATTTAAACTTTCAGATGTCGAAACTCATTCATTGATTCTTTTTTTTTTATGCCTTGTTTTATACCTTTTTATAAATTCTTCTAGTTTAAAATAGGACGACTTTTGATCGATTCTCTCGACTCTCCAACTCTTTCGACTCTCTCACTTGAGCCATATTTGAAACTAAATGTCGAACGTTTAGTTAAACGCACGAAATAAACCCCGTTGTCTCATCCTGGGAGCGGCATTCATATGGCGGGTCGTAAATACCTTGATGCGGAACACAAAACCGATTTCTGGCGGAGCGGTATTTCGTCTACCCCGATTCATGGAAAGCAATTCAATGTGTCCTTCAGTTTCCGTCAAGTCGGTTTTCTATGCGCCGCTCAGAACTTTCCCGATCAGATTTAAGTTGTCAATGGATAAATGTCTATGTTATTTTTGATAATATTGATAAATGTCTATGTTATTTTTGATAATATCGATGAAGGTCTATATTATTTTTGATAATATCGATAAAATTATTTAATCGACAAATATTTTTATATTATTTAAACGATTCACTCGATAATTTTTTTATCGATACTGTAAATGTCATTATTATTTCTGTTAATAGTGAAGCAGTAAATTAAGATAATTTTATTTATTATTAATTCTAACTGCTTCCAAGCACAGGTTAGAGTCTATATGAAAATCCAATTCCAGAATTTTTATATAAATAATTTTTTTTTTTTTTTAAATTTTGAGAAATAATTTTAAAATTAGATGTTATGGAGGCAACGGACGTGCCAATTACGGAGTTCCTTTGTAGCAAAAGCCACGAAAACCAAAAAGTTAAAACGCTACATATTTAAAGTTTTTGTGATAGTGTTTTTTTAATACTTATTTAAGTGTTTAGTACATAAACACAGTGTGATTTTAACATAGGCTTAAAATTTACTTTTACATTCAAAATTCTTTATATCGATATTTAAATTTTATTTTTATTTTGTTATACCGGTTGTTTAATTGCTTCTGATGCAATATTTTTATACGTCTTTGATCAATTAGAAATAGATACAAGAAAAGGCAATTTTTTAAATTAAAAATATTCAGTTGCCGTGATGATGTTTTGCACGAATATTTTACTTTATAGTAAAATTTATTTAATGTCTTTGTTATTCAGAAATAAAGTTTTATGTTGTAAATATAAAGCCATTAACATGGAAAACCAAATCAATCCGTTAGAAATTTAATACTTTATATATTACGCAAAGAAAAGAAGTCGCCAAAGAAAGACAAGCATTTATTTTTTCTCTCTCATGTTTTTAAGGTATTTTTTTTTTAATTCAATTTCTTTGCTGTATTAAAAATAAGTTTACCAGAGATTTTGAAATGGTATTAAATATCTTGTTCGATTTGCAAAGGATAACAATAGGCTTTTAGCTTCTCGAATAATTAAATTTTCAGTTTTATGTTATATGTGAGCATATTTTGTTGAAAATCTCTATGCATATTTCTTTTGATACATTTTTTTTTTCACAAAGTTTTGTATTTTTTTTTATGCGTAATATAGTAATACCCCAATTTATATTTTACTTAGTTTTACTGTAGAAAATGAAAACATTTCCAAATTTGAGGTGTCCAACTCCGAGAGAAAGTTCGCAGCAAACCTCCAGGATAGCTTATGTTTAAATTCTCTGATGGTGTTTTGTTGCAGTCACTGCTTTCAGAAACAAGCAGACTCGATGGTGATTATGACAACATGTGTTAAAACATCTCACACTCACAGCCAAGCTGCTTGTTAGGTGTTTTATTTCCCTACGTCACACGCAAACGCGAAGCAGGTAACACTACAACCTCTCCCCGAAGTCAATGTCCTCCCCAACTCATCACCCGTCGCTGGCTGTTCGTGGTATAAATCAATGTAATAAGAAACTCAACAATGTTCAACAACAAAAACAAAATCTTAGCAATGTTGAAGTCCAATTGTGTGATTTTGGTAATGAATCTTAATTATAATACTGCATATCTATCTTCAGATAATAGTAAAAAAATAATCATCTTTGTTTAATGCTAAAATTATTTTTTTTTGCATTAAAATGCGTAAATACTTTCTTAAAATGCGTTGTTCAAATTGATGATACGCAACCACATTCCATTTAAATAATTATACTGATGCCTTCATTCTTCTCTTCATAAAAAATAAAATCTTCATTATTATTACTAAAATGTATAGTTCAAATTGTGGATACGCAACCATTATACTGAACTATATTGATGCCTCCATTCACTTCTCGAAATAAAACCTTCATTAATATTATTAAAAATCCTAACTCAAAATGTGGTTACGTAGCCGCATTTTATTTTTGTGAACTATAGTGATGTATTCATTCACTTCTTCAAATAAAAACCTTAATTATACCTTAAAATGCATATTTCAAAATATTTATTCGCAATCACATTTTATTTTACGAACTATACTGATCCGTCATTGTCGTCTTGAAATAAAACCTTCATTATTATTATTTAAAATGCATAGTTCAAAATGTTGATACGTAGCCGCATTTTATTTTATCAACTATACTGATGCCTTCATTCTCTTCTTTGCAATAAAACCTTAATTTTATAACTCAAAGGAATAAATAGTTCACAATATTTATTCACAATCATATTTTCTTTTACGAACTATATTGATGCCTTCATTCTCCTATTGAATTAAAACCTTCTTTCTATAATAGATACTATTGTATAAATGCAATCTTACAAGCTTTGATGAGTTAATAATCCATTTATTTTTTTCTTTTTCCCAATTCATAATACACAAACTTGTAATGAAATAATGATTTGTATTTCTATTTTTATTCAGTGAAAGTAATTTCAAGAGATTAATATTCCAAACGCTTATTACAGCAATATACGCAATTCTCTCTGTTGACAAATTTCAGAAAGTTTACATCATCTTTCACAGGTGCGTCGTAATTTCCGACGCTTTCTGTGAGAAATAAAAGTAAACGAGGTTCTTTTAAGATGCAATTCTGCTGTTCAAATTTGTACTCATCTATGTTGTGCGTATTCCTACGCCTACATATTACATTCAACATGATTTTGTAGTGTGTAATCATTTAAAAATCGATATTTTTATAGCATAAATCTACGTGTATCAACTCAAACTATTTGGCTAACAATGCCAAAATTCTTTTTTCCCACCAAATTCATTACTAAATTCTCGGAAAACTTCAATTTGCGTCTTAAAACAAATAAATAAGGTAAGTAATACTTATTTTATCACGTAACGTGGTTTATTGATCATCGATATTAAGATGAAAATCGGTATATCGTCTTCTAGCATAAATGTACGTATATCATGTCAAGTTATACAAGCAACATTGCCAAGATTCTTTTATTATGAAAATGAATGTCTTTTATGAACATAGAGTATAATTAACATAGAAAATAGCGTACTCTGCTAAACATTTTATCACGCGTGAGCAGGGTTTATTAATTATTTCTTCAATGGAGCTTCAATTTTATGATAATTAAATTTTAATGAGATTTATAATATTTATCATCATCAGCAGTGACGCAATAGGACCATGCTGGGCCAAGGTCGTCAGTCTACTGCCAGATTTCGAGACGAGAGATGTTTTTCTTTTTTACAGCGGGGAGTTATCTATCATACAATCTACAGCCATATCAGACCAGGATCTACGGTTTAAAAGTGGATTATAAAACCACTACAAACATCCAGGGTACCGCCGGAACTTGAACTCGAAACCTGTGGTACCGAGCGCCAGAATTTATAATATTAGATTTATACATTTTATAATGATAATTTAATTAAATTAAATTTTTCAACATAGGATGATATTTTTGAAAACATTAAATCAAAATAATAAGAGTATTAATAAGTGATCCTTTATTAGTATTACTAATAAAAATTAAATTTATTAATCCCATTAATATGGAAATCATAAGTCAAAATGTATCCTAAATTCATGTTTTCTAAGCAGCGATTCTTATGTGGAGATCACCCCTTAGGGAGGAAGGGGTGTTGTTGTTGTTGTCGTTGTCGTATCCCTCATGGAAGGAGGGAAGAGAGGGTGCAGCTTCAATTTTTGATGGTAGAGATCCGACTTCTGTTCCGTGTCGCTGAAGAAGGTTTGGTTTGGCTTGTCGCTCTACGATCATTTTTACACACTTTAGGCTAATTAATTAGATCGGGAGCTACAGTTTAACGTGGATTCTGAACCATTCACCAAACATCTATGCCACTGCCAAGATTCGAATCTGAAACCTCTGGTACCAAAGAGACCAGAGCTCTAGCCAATTCTCTATCAGTCCCCTCAGTTGAAGAAGGAGGGCAATGCCTTCCGGGAGGACTGAAAGGGGAACTACATGCATTTACGTATCGTATGGGAGAAAACTCCCACCAGGTAGTCTGACTAACGAGGTAAGATGCCGAACATCACAAACGCCATCGAGACTTCGTTTTTGAAACAGTAATTACAACAAAAGCGCCAGTGGATTGAACCTCCCCACGCACGTAGCTACTGAATTAAGGGGGAGGGGTTGATAACACTACTAAATGGGGGGAAAAGGAAATTAATTAAATTGAAAAGGAAATTATAGAACACATTAATTAATTTGCTGAAAAGAAAGCAAAACAAATGGATTCTGGCACAATAAAAATAAAATTTGCGTTTACACCAATATAGTACTTTTATATAATAGGACTGCATAAGTACTACACAATGTATTCAATAGTATCAATATTAAATTGAAATAAAATGATTATTAATGACATTCTTGGGGTTGCCTTGCAGAGCAAAAAATTTTCGAAGGAAGGTTTAATATTACAGATCGATATTCTGAGTTCTCTTTCCATATTTGGATGAGATTTATATTTTGTCTTCAAATCAGCCATCGCAGAAAACCCGATTTCGCAAAGATAGAATGTTGAAGATGGTAATAGTATAAGAAATGCTCTTGTTTTCAGTGCAGAAAACACAATATTTCCCATCTATGTTTGCCTTGTTTATAAAAAATTGTGTAAGATAGCTAATAATACATGAGTGCTTTTTTGCTTTGAATTTAATTTTTTTGCAGAGAAGTAGTTCTACTACTAATGTTGAGCCATCTCAAATTTGAACATGGGCAATGAAATCAGCATATTTATTGCTGTCTGTTGACTCATTAAGCTGAATGGACGATAATTTGTTACACAACTCCCAAAAAACTGAAAAATTATGATTGAAAATTGGGTCGCAAGTGCATCTTCAGTTATATCACCAATTCGATAGGCCATAGTATCATTTGATAGAGATTATGATGAACTATCACTGCTGAGGTGAGTGTTCATGTATTGCCCTTTCAAATATGACAATTACCTTTTACATTATTTTATTTAACACAACAACACTTGATAACGCATAAATCTATACAAATCTGTTTATAACACAAATGGGAGCCTGATGACCGAGTGGCTAACGTTCTGGTGCTCGGTGCCCCCTGTTTCGGGTTCGAGTCCCTGTGGTGCCTGGTGGCGATGAAAATTGGGTTGCGAATACTGAAATGCTGAACCACAGCAATGCAAATTTTAAACTGTAGTGTGCAGTTTGACAATCACGTAACTGGGTGTGGTTGGATTGAGATACTTTAGGCACAGGTTTGAGAACTCAGCTTTATTTACACTTGCACAAACACTAAATATATAAAATTAGAACATACAACGTTTAACACGTTTTAAGAAAGATAATTATCGATCCATGGAAGGACTCCTCTTCTCGGCCGAAAACCCGAAACTCGGGCAGCAGTGTGTGCGAAATAATTTCTCCCCACTGAGAGTCTGTAGGCCAACTAGTGCCCCCGGATGGGCTAAATATCTTTCCTCTGGGGATGAAAGACTATAAGCTAAACGTTTCTCTCTGGGAGAGCAGGTTGCTTTGTACTTCAGTCTCTGTACTAGTCTCGATGCAAACTGACCATTTTTCCTGGACGCCACAGGGGGAGGGCTCTTTTTGCCAGTGTGTAGGACGAAGCACGATTAATTAAATATCACCTTGGTTCAAACTCTCACTTATTTAATTCATGTCATCTCATTTTTAGCCTACATCAATCTCATTTTGGCCATAAAATGTATTAAATCTATTAATGTATGAAATGTATTGTTTATTTTTTGTTGTATTTTTCATGCAGTTATTTTTTATTCTACATGAAGATGTAAAATAAAATACTTTCTCGCTGTATCAATTATTATTATTTACTATGCATCGATATATGTATATATGCTACGAACAGTTCACCGAAAGCCGACGAAGAAGAGAGCATTCTCTTCAGATTTATAGGGATAACTGTTCCTCATTTCAGTGCTGATCAGAAAACTCCCACCAAGCTGTTTTATACGACACACGTGCACACATTGTCACAATCTCCACCGAATCTACCTGTTCCTGATAGCAGAGACAGAAAAAGCGCAGCTATCGGATTCTAAACCATACTCTTCTGACTGCTAACGAATTGTAATGAAAATGTATTGAACATTTTAATCAATGCATTTTTCTACTTTTAATTTCAAGAAAATACTTTATATGTCGTAGGTTAAAATACACAGAAAATAATCATTTCACCTTTCAGCATCTTGCTTTCTTCTAATGCATTTTATTTTATTCTATGTTATAAATAAATCTCATAATATTGATTTTTTTTTTAGCATACGTGCTCAACCCATGATTATAAAAAAATCTATAAACAATTTTATGAACAATTTATTAAAAAATCTATAATAAATCTTTTGTAAAATTTTTATTCATAATAAATCTATAATAATAATGTTAATCTATTATGATCTGTTACGAATCTATAATAAATCTTTCATAAGATTTCTTAGTTTGGTTACCAGGGAGGTGATCCAACAACAAATTGCAACAAAACCTTTTATTTAATTTATTTTCCTTTAGTGTGAATTCCTCTTATGCCCGGTTTTCTTTTCAAACTTTTTACTTTACATAATAAAAGTGATTATTATCATTTTTTTTTTTTTTTTTTTTGCGTTGTTGTTTTTTTATTTTATAACAGTTTTCACTCATAATCTGTTTTGCTCCAGTGCCTGTGGAAGTTATCGATTCCGTATTGAAAGCTCTAAAATAGACCATAACGGTTCAATGATATTGAAGTCGGGTGACGGTGCGTGCCAAGGTAGATGTTTAACTTCATCGTCGTGTTCATCAAACTATGAGTGGACAAGTCCCGCTGCATGGAGGGGGAATTATCATCCTGAAATTTCCATCTCCTGCAGGAAACAAAGTTTGCATCACAGGATGAACCTGGTCAGCTAAAATTTCTCTATTCTCGACACGGCTGCCCATATCATGACAGATCTACATCCAAGCTTGACAGTTGGAAGACAATTACGATCATACGCTTGTGCAGGTGTCCTCCAAACGTACACCCGTCCTGTTGTAGGGAAAAGTATGAAAGACGATTCGTCAGGGCATATTACATTCTTCCACTTATCAATCGACCAGGTTTTGTGAGCGTGGCACCACTGAAGACGACGATTGGCATTAACATCTGTTACAAGTGGCTTGGGATTTGCAGCTTTGACGTAAATGTCTGTTTATGAAGGTGCCTTCTAACTGTAAGGATTAACACTGGAGAATCCAGATGTTAATTGAACTCTGTGGCCACTTTTTGCTGCAGTTGTTCGCTTTTGAAACATCACAATCCGTTTCAATATCCGTCGGTCTCTTTCGCTGAGCTTCTCTTTCCGTCCACTCTTTTTTGCTTTGCCGAGCTGTGTGTATGCTGTCATGTCATTAGATGCCGTACCTCTAGAAACGCCTAAAAGTTGGAATGCTTCGGTTACACTTGTTCCAGCTAGATGGTCTCCTACAATTTGACCTCTTTGAAAATCTGAAAGATCAGACATTTGACGCGTTTGAAATGAATCCAAGACTTACAGAACTTTTAATAAAGATATCACATACTACCAGAATATATACATTTCTATTTTTAAAAAAACTGGTAGCTATTATTATATTTTAATACTTACGAAGCGCATTCAAAATTGTCAATTTTATTCACAGGTGTTTCCATTATTTTGATAACCCCTGTATATATATATGTGTGTGTGTAAACTTGCTACTATACAACCTTTCAAATGTCGAATTTGCAGATATATTTATTTTTAATTTGTTTTTAACTGATATATATTAAGAGCTGGTTGTATCGAAAACTGGACAGGAAATCATTTTGAAGGTGAACGTGAATAAATTTAATATTAAAATATTAACTAAAAATGAGAAATAAAATTTCCGCGGTCTATTATTTCTTTTCAGCATTTATTAGCCATTGAGAGGCTCAATCTTTCATGAAAAATGTTTTTCCAACTTTCTATTTCATTTCAGCACGTACCCATTAAATTCATTCTTTTCTCTGTACTTCTTTTTTTTTTCCAGTTATTTTTCCTGATTCTTTAGGATTGCTTTCTTTGACAAATTTAACTTCTTTTTTGTTCTCACAAAATGAATTCAATTCAACGAGGAGAAAATTGCGAAATTTCATTCTTAAGAAGTCTTCTATTTCCTTTAACTTATTCTGGTTGGACAATCTAAGAGTCGTACGAATGAAATGGATAAGAAATAAACAGGTTTATTGACTTGTTCATCTTGGGGATTCAGACTGTAAATGAGAATTGAAGGTGGGGGAGAAATATAAAGTTGAGTAAAGAAAACAAAATCAGACGGTGCTAATCCTTGCACTATATTTGCTAGAAAATTCAACTTTAGGATGTTATCGTTGTTATTTTTTCTCTGTTTGGGATAATTTTTTTAAAATTCTTCCATAAAAATAGGTTGATCAAATGTAATTCGTATGTTATTTATGTGTGTTGAAGTATAATTGTACTAGATTTATATACAAGGTAATTAACGGTCATGAGAATAACTTTGTAGGGTGGTACAACTTACTAAAGCATGCATTTTATTTGTATAGTAAGGTCGCTGAGGCGCGAACACACTTTCAAACGAGTTTCTCTCAACAGTTTGGTACAGTACCAACTCGCTCTATTTCATCCTTACTCTGTTTTTGTAATTGTGTTTTTTCATTTATGAGACTCCAGTTGGCTCAATTGTGGACCTCGCCACTCGACTATCCACTGCTGTTGCGAACGTGCTCGAAATGGTCCCTATTCGCCAATCCCTCCTTCGATGCTACCAAGCATGTAGTTCTGTTGGTGGTCACAATGTCGTAAAAACAATGTTTTTCTCTTCATGTTCTTTGTATTGTTTGTTCTCATGTTTTTGTGTTCGTGCCTCAACGTATCACTTCCGACCCTACACTATACAAAAAATGTGTATTTTAGTAAAATATTCTACCCCCTCAAAGCGTTTTCCTCGACAGTTGTATACCCTGTAGAAACGGTAGGGACAAAAATGAAATGAATAGTAAAATGAAATATTCAATTTCCTCGCCACATCATTTTGTGATGTCAAACGAAATGTGGATAGTATAAACTCTGCTATATGGGCAATATGAGAAAGCTGCAAGTTCATCAAAAAATATATTATTATTTATATATTTAAATTATTTGCATATTATAAATATATTCTTCATTCAAAAAAATATAATTATTTTTAATTTATATGTATATTTTTTTTAAGTGTTTCTCCGCTGTTGTTGATGGTCTTTGAAAAATATCCGTAAAGATCTTAATATTGTCCCCATTGTGGGGGATGTCGTTGTAAATTGTGACAATGTGTGTAAAACCGTCTCGTACTGATAGAAGAAATTGCCTGGATGGGTTTTTCCGAATTTTCTCCTATACGACACTCAAATGCAGGAAAGTTACTTCTAAAGTCCTTCCGGAAGGCACTGTCCTCTCCGTCGGTGGGCTTTTCGTGGTATACATGAGGCCCACCGACCACCCTACATAGCTTTAGGTACGGAGAGGGAGGGGGAGAGAAGTAGAGAAAAAAAAAAAAAGAAAAATTAAAAAAATTTTTTAAGAAAATGCTTTCAAAATCAAAACGATCTACTTCAAGAAATCTCATCTTACAAACAAATTTTAAAAGAGCAATCCTCACAGAAATTCGACTCTTTCCACAAATCCAAACGACGGAGGGTTGATCATGAATATTAACGGCGCCTTCTAAATTTCGTGCATCCACCCCCACCTACTACTGAACACGCGATATTTTACCCGTGATTCCATTTAACCGTTTTGCCTCTTTTTCACTAGCCGCCAGAATTATTTTTAATTTATTTTTCTAATTTATTTCAGTAAATCTAAAACTTTTTTTTTTTACTTATTATTTTTATCTCACTTAAATTTTTGATGGCATTGTGCACGGACCCATGATTTGTTTCCTTATAGTTCTTATATTTATCTATCTTTTAATTAATTATCTTTTTATTATATTTTATACTTTTAAATTTTTTCATTTTATTCTTTTAAATTCTACTCTATTAATTTTAATCTTATCCCATTCTTTAATAATTTTTTTTTTTTCTTATCCCATTTGGTAGACAGCAACATCTAAATTCGTGTGGTCTCATGGAAGGAGGGAAAGGTGGACAGCTTCTGTTGTGATGGAGCACCCGTAATTAGAAGTGGACTGACTTGATTCCGTGGCGCTGAAGAAGGTGCCTTCCGGGATAACCTTTAGTGGCAACTACCTCGCAATTGCGTATCGTATGAGAGAAAACCCGGTAAACTCCCACCAGGTAGTCCGACCAACGAGGCAAAATGCCGAACATCACAAACGCCGTCGAGGTTCCTCATTTTTTGAAACAGTGTCTACAACAAAGCCGCCAGCGGATGGAACCTCCGCCTTAATGCTCACCAGCTACTGAGCCACGAGTCGGGCTCAGTGGCTCGAGTTTCTTTAAACTTTAAATTCTGTTAACTACCTGAATTCTTACTTTAATTTTAATAGCGAGCACATGAAAGTTCAATGGCTATTTTTATAGCAAAAATACTGTAAAAGAACAATTGTTGCCCTTTGTCCATAAGGAGATACGAGAAGTTGTGGATACTAAGGGCGAACTCAACATCGGATCAATTTTCTTCCGTCATTCGCCATATAAATACATATATTATTATAAAATAATAAACCAAAAATTCGACATAAACCAACAACAGCAATTAATTGACTGCCTTTTTTTTTTTTTGTTGAGGCCGACCTTCATATCCGCAACTCGTCGTATAACTATCATAAAGGCCCTTCTATACATACTTGAACGGCCGATTTCGAGCTACAAGTATTTCTCGCGAATTCTCTCCAAATCCATTTGCTTCAGTTTAAACAGAAAAATGCAGACGTTTGTCAGCTTTCGAGAAACAAGATTTCATCAGTTTTTGATCAGAGAATTTATTTTGTCACCATTCCTCACCCCCGTACCTAAAACTGCGTATTCTTACCAGTTAGAAGATAGGGGGTGGACCTCATGTATACCACGAACGAGGTATGCATGAGGGGGAAGTGGATAATGTCTTCCAGGAGGACCTTTCAAAGTAACTATCCAGTATTTGCGTGTCGTATAGAAGAAAATTCAGAAAACTCCACCCAGGCAGTCAGTTCGAGACGATTCTACACGCATTGTCACAATTGCCATTGAGTCTCCTGGTGTCTGAAAGCAGTGAAAGCAACAATGGCGCCTGCAGATTCAAACCTCAGTCCTCCTGCTGAGAATATTGCAGTTATCTTTGACACTGGGACAGGAGTTGGGGTTGGTAAGAAGTTTTACGATCATCTGAAATACGAATGCAGATGCGCTGGTAAAGAAGCAGAAAGGGGGAGGGGAGAAACTCATTTTCTCATTTAAATTACGACGCCAGACTGATATTAGAATGGTTCAAAAGTGCAAGAGACTTAAGGGAAATACAATTCGTAGAAAACGTAGCTTTCAAACATCGTGCTTTTAACCTGAGGCTATTTGCTATTAGAACAGCAAACTCAACTTTATTCAGGATCACCACGAGAATCCTGCTACATTGCACTCATTGCATGCATTGGGCCACCTCAATTTTGAATGAACATCTGTGGACTCCTTCTTCTCTAAGAGCTAAACGAAAATGAAATTCTGGCCTGGATTTATCTAAAATTTGAAGAACACTCTGGTCTACAGATTTATCGTACCATCTAAGGTAGCTTTCGATTCGACATCGTTTATCGTATTGCGAACTGGAAAACGCAGTGTACTAACAACCAAGCCCGACATAAAAGTTGGAATTGACAAAATGCATTTATCTAGTTTTAATATTTATATATAAATGATGTTTAATATTTTAATATTTAATTTAAATTTCCTATTCTGTATATACAATGAATCAAGTAGTATTTGTAAAAAATGTATGTATGAAAAATGCATACATGATATAAGTATGTATACAAAAATGTAATTTTAATTTTGAACCATTTTTCTCTCCCCTTTTATCAGGGTGCTGACGTTTTTTTTCCACCTGCCCTATGTGTTATATTTCTAAATCATTGGATTTTTTATATATAATATATGCTCTTTAATAGTCTTTGTAAATTAATGAATTTTTATAGATAACTCACTCCGGAAAAATACAATTAATCAAGTAATATTTCTTTCTTAAATAAGACTGTTGTTTATCCCCTTTTTTAAATGCCAATCAACCAAATGAAATAAATAATATGGAATCGATGTATGGCTTCTTTTGATATAAAATTAGAATTTATGAAAAAAAAATGTCAATTTAATATGAGACGAAATTTTACAAGCATATTGAATTTTTATTTCTTGATATGGATGATATCCTACAGATTCAGAATATAGATTATATAGATATGCTATAAATCCTATACATTGATTGCGACAATATCACACAATATTAATATTTTTCTGTACATTTTTTTTGATATGGATATCGTATAAGGAAAGACTGATTGCGACAAAATCACTATTATTTTTTTTAAATTTTTTCTTGATATGGATAGACTGATTGCAACAATATCCTATATGATATGATATGGATATTCTATAAGGATGATATGGATATCCTATAAGGATAGACTGATTGCGACAACATCACACAATATTCATATTTTACCTTTATTTTTTTATTTCTTGATATGGATATGTTATAAGGATAGGCTGATTGCGACACTATCATACAATATTAATAAAGTACACAATATTAATATTTTTTTTTCTTGGTATGGTTATCCTATAAGTGTAGACTGATTGCGACACTATCACACAATATTAATATTTTTTATTTATTTATTATTATTATTTTTTTTTTTTACTTTTTAAAAAAATGTAATCTTTATAATACTTTCCCCCGATAAAACGTAGATTTAATATTGACTGAAGCCATATAACTATGGGTCATATTACGAAATAACAATATCATAATCTAATGTACAATGTTGTTCTCTAAAAATTTATCGGATTTACAATGTTCTCTAAAAATTTATTTGATGTACAGTGTTGTACTCTAAATATTTATCTGATGAACATTGTTGTTCTCTAAATATTTAGCTGATGTACAATGTTGTTCTCTAAATATTTATCTGATGTACAATGTTGTTCTCTAAATATTTATCTGATTAAATTGTTGTTCTCTGAATATTTATCGGATGTACAATGTTATTCCCTAAAATTTTATCTGATGTACAGTGTTGTTGTCGAAATATTTATCTGATATACAATGTTGTTCTCTAAAAATTCATCTGATGTACAATGTTGTTTGTTCTCTAAAAATTTCGTCCAAGTCACTCATTATGAATCCATCCATATCAACAGGACAAAGCAAATAATAATAATAATAATAATAATAAGGCCAGGTCCGTGCACATTTTTATTCTAATGATGGCCATCTTATTATAATATTTGCGGAAACGTGAATTCGGAGGCGGAGAATTTGGCGAGCTTTTCGGGTCACGCCATTTTGCAGTGCCGACATCGATCGCATAGCTCTATTCACTCTCGTCTGACGTCAACACTAATATGATTGCTTATAAATAAAGCGTGTCGTTTCACTGGGATGAAACGCTTTTTATCGCATTAAAGTAATGAGGGCATACAATTTATTTTAAAAATGAAATCATTTAGTTTGGAGGGATTTTTTTCCCTCACGCTGGATTTGGAAGTCGAAATTTGCAATGGCGATGTTCGGGTAATTTGACAGATGTATACATTATTTCAAATTGTGTCTGTATAAACAGCAATCCTCTATTTAAAATGATTTTTTATGACTTAATCTAAATAAATAGTTTTTTGAGATTATGTTACGGTTACATGTAATCGTAAATTACTAAACAACGGTGATATTTAGATAAATTGTTTTAATTTGTATACATGTATACAAGTTGTCTTAGATCTGAAAATTCTTTTTTATGATTTATCCAAATAAATAAATTTGAAATAATCTTATAGAGACAATCATTTAAATACTGGAGATGATTGGATAACTTGGCAAGCGTATAAAAATTATTTTAAATGCGTGTATTTATTTTATTATCTTGGTAATCATTTAAATTTTGTAGATTACAAATAAATTTAAAAATAACTTATGGATAATTATCTAATAGAAATTTCTGTATTTGGCAGGCCTATAAAAATTATTTTCAATTGTATGCATGCAAATAAAACCCTGACTTTAATGCATGTATATAGATATCACTCAAGAGGCAAAACATTTATGACCACCTGTCAAATAAATGAATTTGTAATTATCTTTGGCGCGCAATCATTTAATTAACGAAGATGATTGGCATGGATTAATAAAAATTATTTTAATTGCCATTTATTTTAAATTATACTTCCACCTGACTTCAAAATGACCTTTTAAAGTCATCCAAATAGTTCATTTTGAAAATGTAGGGGTGGTCATAATGTTTTGGCTCTTGATGAAGATATCGACTTTAGACTTTTTAAATTATACAGGCTATCCTAGACGTAGAAAAACCTCGATTTTAAAATGAATGTTTTACGACCTAATCCAAATAAATAAACTTTGAATTACTTTATGGAGTCAATTATTTAACTAATACAGAATCGTGGATTTGGTTGGAGAATAAAAAATTATTTTAAATTTTATGAATTATTTAGGTTAGCTTATAGTTCGAGTTGCAACATGACTTTTTTTGTTAGTGCAGGAATCTAGGATTAAACCGGGACATTCTTAATGGTAAAATGGCTATGCAAATTTTTTTTATTTATTAAATAAAATTTTAGGTGGTTGCAATTCAGTGTTAGTTTGTTTTATTTATTCATTCATTCTACGCAGCCTGTTTATAAGCAATGCAATAGCGTAAAAATAACGTCAACCATGAAAAAAATCGCCAAATTGGCATAAAACCTAATTGGGTCAATTCTTAACGAATCATATTTTTCTTTGATGTAGTCTTCATTTAAGAATCACTGCCGATTTTGATGAAATTTGTATGTAAATTGTGAATGTACATAGGAGGACACATGCAAATTTTGATATAAGTATATATACTAGCAGAACCCGGCCTACGTTGTCCTGCTCAAAAAAAAAAAAAAAGATGCATTTTAGAAAATCACATATCGCGAATATATTCTCCAAATTCCAATATATGTGCATGCTCATTTTCATGGATATCGTTTGAATGATCTATCAGACGAAATGCTGCATCACCCTCTGGTGGCAAGTCAATAAAGTGGATATCATTAATCTATTTTCCACACTTGAGTACATATTATTACCCATTTTTATAGCGATTGGTTGAATGGTGTAGAAGTCGATATACTGCAGCATCCTCTGGTGACGACTTACAACAAAGGGGTTAGCATAAAAACATTCCCCATGTTTTGTCAAACACACACAAAACAATTAATCGAAATAGGTCAAGCCGTTTAGGAGGAGCTCAGTGACAAACACATGCACATAATAATTATATATATATAAAGAGAACATTTAAGGAATTTTTTTTTTCTAAAGCAGTTGACAAACACTTAGACAGCTGTCTTGTAACGCCTTGGCCCACCTTTGGCGCGTTACTCAGCTTCAATACCGGGGGCCTGTAACTTGGATATGGATTAATGCCACCAACGCTCTACGATCCAGTTAAATACCTACTTCCACCTGATCAACCACTACAAACATCCATGTCATCCCGGCGAGTTCATTGCAAAATGTGGGGTACCGAGCGCCAGAATGTTTTCGCCACTTGGTGTATTCAGGCCCCACATTTAAGGAAATAAAAATATAAATTTTACCCCTAGGATGGCTAGACTAGTTTGAAAAGACAGCTGGACAATAGATGTATTTCTGTTATGCAATCGTCATTGAGCTGGCGTTGCTTGACATCATCGGAAGTCTTTACTTGGGATAATATATTAAATTCATGAATAGTGCGATTATATCTTTATTTATTGTGACTGCAATGGCGATACATTACAAACTCTGAGGAAATATACTTTTTGATATCATCACAGTCTCAACAATCAATTGTCATCGGCAGATTGGAAGACGAGATCCCATTGTGTTACTGCCCCAATCTTTAGATCTGATTGGTTCCTTTCTTTCTACTATGGGGATATTTGAAAGAGTCGACATGTCCAATCCCACTTACTATGCAACAAAACTAATTGCTCGTCTGCAAATGGCATGCACTTTTTGGCCACAAAGCTGTTGGATTGCGTACAATTAGCTATGGGCAGGGCGACACACATGCATACATCGAAAAAGTAGTCGTCCTTTTGAACACTTCTTTATGCAAATACTGTGTCATATGCAACGATCCCTATTTCTGTTTCTATTAAAGTCAATTTTAAATACACCGGATATGACGTCACACTTTCACTTTCGTATTATTCTCGACAACTACGCAACGTAGAAGTATGGTTCCACAGGCAACATTTATGTTCTCCGAGCATCTGATTCCCACCCTACACAGTGTATGCGGTATTGCCTGAACATTTCTGTACAGCATATATTTCTTCTGGATAATTATGCATTGCTAAGCTATTGGTAAGCGTTCCATATTTAATTTTATGTGCCCCAAATCTCTTTAATCGACTCAAAACAGTGTCCCCGGAGTGGTCTTTTCTGTTTAGGGAAGAAGTCGCACGGTGTGAATTCGGTTTTTGTGGAACGACATGGGTTTAATTTTTGGCGTAAAAGTCACGAAGAATCAATGCAGTGGGAGCTGGCGCATTCAGTGTTTTCGGTACCAGTCGAGATTTGACGCGTTTGAGGCCCAAAATGGAATTGACCAATCCTTTTGGAATTCCAACATCATCTACAAGGTCGCTAATTGTAAATCGCCGGTTTGCAAGCACCAAATTTTGGACGTGAGCTTCGTCGGTTGAGGTGGATGGTCGACCAGAGGGCTCTTCGTCTTCAACGCGTTCTCTGCCTTCTTTGAGCTTCTAAACATTTCTATCCGATACAGGAATGCTCACCGAATGCCCTCTACAACATTCTATACGTTTCCGCAAACAAAATTTAACGCAATATCTTTTTTGCTCAATTAATTCAGACATTTCAAAAATCGCCGGGATCAGTTTTAGCATCTCACAAAGCCATGTGTAACTCAAACACTAATGAATATTTTGACGTTAAATTTCACACGGATGTCAAGGACAGTGCCAGCAACCTTAAAAAGAAAAAAAGAAATTCCATAAGCACCGAGAATTTTAAATTGAAAATAGGTCTTACCTTTTGGACACAGTAGTGCATATGCAATAAATTTGTGCTTAACTCATTTACTTTTAACTTTTAATTCACATGGACATTTTTAGAACTCTCGAAGGCAAATTATATGTAAATGATTTTGTTCACTTCATAAAACTTTTTGCCAATTTAGAGCCTTAGGACCCTTAACTTCCTAGAGCTTAGAACTTTATTATTTACTTTAAGTAAAACATCTAAACTCTGGATAATAAATTTAAAAAATATAATTTATTGCCCTCTTAAAATTAAATCATGAAGTATTTCGTTGTACTTATGGTTAGATATTTTGTGAGAAAATTATTATATTAATTTTACGAATAATAAAAATATCTATTAAAAAAATTCTTGTGTAAAAAATGCTATGATATTAAATGAGTAAAAAAGAAAATCAACCCTCAACTACTATTCACGAGCTGTACTATTTCTATAAATCATGTTTCAGCAGACAATAGGATTGAAATTCTAAACTTGCATTTATTGTTTGTAAATTTGTCCCCTTGAAGAATTGTGACTCAGCCTGAGTGTTAAATCAGCAAGACTGGGACAAAACAGCGAATATGCCTTAACTTAAAATACTATTTTGAAACTCATACCGCGAACATTACCATGTAAAACTTTTGTAGCTTTGAAAAGTCTATTTTATGATTCATTTTATTCTTCTCAGTATGTTCTAGATTTCACCAAACTTGTTTATTTTTATTTATTTATTCGCGATAGAGATCTTGTAAAAGATGTCTATGGTTTCCGTATTTTTGAAACGGTTTTCTATTAAAGATAAAAATAAAACGTTGCAAAAGTGTTAATAGTTTTTGGCATTGCTGAAACGGTTCTCTGTTAAAAAGCAACATTGCAAATGTCTTTGTTGTTTATTTAGTACAAATTTGACGGTTTACACCTAAAACGATTTTCCTGAGTTTTCCCACCTGTTTATGTAAGGCGCTGTACAAGTTTTTACACTGATTCCAAAAGACTTCTGAAAGCTGAGATTACAATTTACTCCATCAGAGGATTCTAATCTTCCCTTTCTTGTACGCTGCATGCATTGCATATGTTTTTCTTTCCAATGTTTGAGATTACACTATTTGTGAGTGAATAATTCTTGTTTATTTTTTAAATTTTAGAGATGTATATTGCTATTTTATTTATATATTACTATTTCATATAGATAAGCTACACTCATGTCCATAAATTAAGAATAATGAAGTTCAGGCAAAGAAAGAGAGAGAAGCAAAACAAATTTGACTTATTTGTAAAGTCTATTTATTAAAGAAAAGGTAAAGAGCAAAAAAGATGCTATATGTTTGACATAATTAATAAAAATTGCGATTTTTACTCCCTGGAGCAAATTTCAAAAAAGAACCTATTTACAAAAAACAGTATAACATGGTTAGTATGCTGGTTAATATAGAGTATGTCTCCCGGACGATGCAATACAGGCCTTACAACGCCTAGGCATGCTGAGTATCAAATTATCAATCTGATCTTGGGGAATATTACACCACTCATCCAGCAATGCCCTCCGAAGTTCCGGTTGACAGGTGGGAGGGGGTTGACGGGCTGCAATTCGTCGGCCAAGCATATCCCACACATGCTCTATTGGATTCAAGTCCGGTGAGTATGCTGGCCAATCCATACGGGTGATATCCTCCAATTGAAGGCATTCGTCTACAATGTTTGCACGGGGAGGACAGGCGTTGTCATCCATAAACAAAAATTCAGCACCCATGGCGCCCCGAAACAAACGTACATGTTGTTCCAGAATGACATCCCGATAGATGGGGCCTGTCATCGCTACACTCTGAACATGCAGGTCAGTTTGGTGGTAACGGGTACCTGGCGTTCTCCATATGAAAGTCCGGCGAGAATCAGACTGCAAAAAACTAAACCTGGACTCGTCGGAAAACATCACACCAGACCACTGTTGCGGTGTCCACAATGCATGCTCTCTACTCCAGGTTAATCGCAGGCGACAGTGAGTTGCGGTAAGTGGAACACATCTGACAGGCCTACGAGCATATAGCGTCTGTACACGGTCTTCCTTGAAACTTTCGTACCGGTAGCTGAAGAGAGCTGACGAGCTCCGTCTGTTTCTTTCGGCAGTAACTGCTAAATACCGGTCCTCATTCGGCGTTGTAACTCAGGGGTGACCTGTGCTGTAACATCTACTCACATTACCATCATCTTGGAATCGTTGCCAAAGCCTGTAGATGACACTCTGGGCGATTCCAAGTTCCTCGGATACTTCCAGCTGGGTACGTCCACATTCCAGTCGTCCGATAATTCTACCACGTAAAAATCATCCAAATGCTTCCTTTGTGCCATAACTATGCGGTTATTGCACTGAAAGACTTTTAAAGCGCTTGTAACAATTTTACTTCTTTGCCACCATTCCTTATATACCCCTCTCTTACACTCTCGTCATTGTGACGTACTATCCGCGCCATCCGGTGGTTTCCTGTAATTTGCATATTCTTCTTCAAGATGTGTGTGATAATTCTACAGGGGAAATTTTTATTTTAGAGTTCAATTTCTGTGTGATTCTGAATTATCCTTAATTTATGGACATGAGTGTATTTTATATATATTGGGCTATTTCATAGCTATTTCTGAAACAGTTCTCTATTAAGAAACGTTACATTGTGAAAAAAATTTTTAGTATTGCTAAAAGTGTTCTCTTTATAAAAAAACATGGCAAAAGTTTCCATAGTTTGGTATTGTTAAAGCGATTCTCTTAAAAAAAATGTTGCAAAAATTCTCATAGTTTAGTATTGCTGAAGCCCTACTCTATTAAAAAATGTTGAAAAGTGTTCATAGTTTAGTATTGCTAAAGGCCTTCCCTATTAAAAAATGTTGCAAAAAGTGACCATAGTTTAATATTGTGAAGATGTTCACTATTAAAAAATGTTGCAAAAGTGACAGCAGTTTAGTATCGCTGAAGCCCTTCTCTATTAAAAAGTGTTGCAAAAGTGTCCATAATTTTAGTACTGCTGAAGTCATTCTCTATTAAAAAAAATTTGCAAAAGTGTCCATAGTTTTAGTTTTGTTTATAGGGTTCGCACCTATCGTGACAATAGTAGGACTTTTCAGCCTATAGATTTATCACATATTGCTACAGATAATGTAGGGGTATTTATCCCTAATTTGCATACTACCTGGAAAATCGTCACTAAGCAATCTGAGTATCAATGCGAAGCGCTGCTATAACTGGCATCGAGTCGTCTCGATTTTGAAAATAGTAACTGCAACGGATTCCGGTGAAGGATTCAAACTAAAACTCTTCTGAATGATAGCTGTGCACGTTATTGTACAGGTTTGAATTTATTAGCAAAAAAATTGTGAATTTTTCGAAAATGGGATTTTTTAATTCTATATAGTAGCGAAAAAATTGTGCAATTGTTGAGCCACTATATTTAGTGATATTTGATTACTAAATTTGTAATTTATGTTGTTATTTACGGAATAAAACTTGACAAATTAAAATGCATTAAATTGTTGCCACACTGGATTACGTTTGTTTGTAATAAGCTTGAAATATTTTTCTTACATTTGTAAACACATTTCTTGCTAGTTGAAGGACAACGTTCCATTTTCTGTTCGTTTGTTGATCTCTGAAAAGTCCTATTAATTGATTTAATTAAACTTTTCAAATAAATTAAATGAAACGTGACGATAATGTTCATTCTCAGAGTGATAACAACATCCGACCAGGAAGTGATTCTTTTTAAGTCACATGATAAAGCATCAAGCACATCCCTAACAAACGATAATCTTGTTTAGTTGCAGACGGCCCACAATGAAGAGGTCCGCAACTATCTACCTTTTCTTATATTGTTGTGAAGGTTTCGCTTTTAACATGAGATAAGGGGGATAATAGAATTCTTCGGAATATCTTATGTTATGAGAGGATAGAATTTAAATTTCCTTATCATATTGTATCGGAAAGATTAGTATCGGCAAATGGGCAATGATGAATGGAAAGCGGATGCATTAATGTGATTGATCGTCGAATTTCAATAATAGTGTTTTTTTGAATGCTTTACTCTTGTCTTTAGGTCATTTTTCGCTGATGAGCACAGATTATTTTACCCATAAAAGGAGAATACAAGACAAGTACTACTGGTTTGGTTTGTCGCACTACGGTCATCTTATGCTCACGAGGGCTAAACAGACCAGGACCTACAGTTTAAAGTGGACTCCGAACCACTCACAAACATCCATCCAACCGCCAGGATTCGAACCTGAAGACTGTGGTACCAAAAGCCACAGCGCTAGCCACTCGGCCACCAATTGTCCATCAGGCCGCAAGTGCCACAGGAGAATTACTTAAGTGTAATGGCTGTTTGTGTTTACATGTAGAAAATCATTAAAATACCCATGTAGTCAGCTCAGTGACAGAAAAGCAAATTGGCTGTGTTATTCTAGTATTATTAATATTACATCATATATATATATATATATATATATATGTGTGTGTTATTCTAATAAGATTTTCTATTTAAATTGAGTTTCCACCTTACATAAGTTCACATCTTATATACCTGCCAATCGTATCATATACGTATACGCTTGGCCTGTATATTAAATATATAAGCCTATACGTCGTACACGCCAGAGCTGATCTTTTAACTACTCAGGTTACCGATTGGCTGATATTCTACGATATGAGATTTTAGTATGCGGTGAAAACTCGCCTTTAAGGAGAAATCAAACACTTAACCACTCAAGCCAAAAGCACTAAAGACCCAATTTTCTGTGGTGCTCTTTCTGGTCTAATTGTTATGATGAGAACTAGCATGCACAAGGTTGTTTACTTAAAGTAATGGAATGTCTTCTTAAATTGGTGTATAAAATATTTCTGAAATTAGTTCGAGGTTCGAGTTAATTTCGATATTTTTTTCTACTTTCATTATTTTAAATTTTCCATTATAAGAAAATCCAGTATAATCATAAAAATTCAACAAAACTTTCCTCGTTTTCTCTGTGCTGATATTTTAGGTCTTTTCTCTTCGTTTTCGGCACGTTAAACTGTACGTCTCTGTCTAATGAACCCAAAATGTGCACAAAATGACCGTAGAGCGACAACCCAAACCAAACCCCTTTTTCGGTAATAAATCCATGTTTTTCTATTGCAATCAGATAAATACACTACTGCCCATTAAAATTGCCACACCAAGAAGGCGATGTGCTACAGACGTGAAATTTAAACGACAGGAAGAAGGTGTTGTGATATGCAAATAATTAGCTTTTCAGTGGACTCAGACAAAGCAGGCGCCAGTAGCGACACCTACAATGTGTTTAAATGAGGAAATTGTTCAGCCAGTTTCTCATGCACAAATTGTATTTGAACGTTGTTGCCTGGTGAAAAGTTGTTGTGATGCCTCGTGTATGAATCAGAAATACGTACCAGCACGTTTCTGACTTTGATAAAGGTCGAATTGTAGCGTACCGGGATTGCGGTTTATTGTTGCTCCCGCCGGTCGAGATCCAATGAATTTTAGCAGAATATGGAATCGATGCTTTCAGGACGGTAATACGGAACGCCGTGCCGGATCTCAACGGCACCTATCACTATTAGCCGAGAAGACAGACATGTAACCCGCATGGCCTTAATGGATCGTGCAGTCAAGTTACGAGCCCTGAGTCAAGAATTGACGTCGTTTGCAAGACAGCAAGTGTCTGCACGAACAGTTCGACGACATTTTCAGCAGCATGGACTCTCAGCTCAGGGACCATGGCTGCGGCTACCTTTCACGCTGCATCACAGACAGGAGCGTCTTCAATGGTGTGATCAACGACGAACCTGGGCTCACGAATGGCGAGACGTCATTTTTTCAGAGGAATTCAGGTTCTGTTTACAGCATCAAGATGGTGGCATCGTGGTGAACGCACATTGGCAAAGGGCATTCGCCGTCGTCATACTAGCCCAACACCTGGAGTGATGGTATGGGGTGCTATTGGATACACATCTCGGTCACCTCTTGTTCGCATTGACGGTACTTTGAACAGAGCACGTTACATTTCTGGTGTGTTACGATCCGGGGATCTACCCTTTATTAGAGCCTTGCGAAACCCTACATTTCAGCAAGATAATGCACGACAGAATGTTGTCGGTATTGTACAGACCTTCCTTGATACGGAAAATGTTCGGCTGTTTCTATGACCTGCATGTTCATAAGAACTCTCACCAATAGAAAACATCTGGTCCATGATTGCCGAGCTACTGGCTTGTCACTATATGCCAGTCACTACGGTTGATGAGCTGTGGCATCATGTTGAAGCTTCATGGGTATCTGTACCTGTACATGCCGTCCAATCTCTGTTTGACTCAATTCCCAGTCGTATAAGTGCTTTTATTACTGCCAAAGGTGGTTGTTCTGGGTACTGATTTCTCAGGATCTATACATCCCAATTTCTTGAAAATTGAATCACTTGTTATTTCCAGTATAATATAATTGCCCAATAAATATTGTTTTGTTATCTGCATTTATTCCTGGTGTAGCAATTTTAATGGCCAGTAGTGTATATCCAAACCTCATTAATTGTAACTACATGCATTTTTACCTACCAGATAATTTTCATACAACAATTTGCGCATAATTTTAGACTGAGAAACTTGTTTTGGCATTAGTCGGTAATCACTGGGATTTTTAAATATTTTATTAGCTTGAAATCAGATTTTATAATTTTGTTTACAGATTTTATAGAGATGTATAAAGATTTTACGACAGATTTTAGGGTAATCGGATTGTCTTTTAAAATATATAAAGTTTAAGCAAGAGGATAAATACCTATGTTGGGTATGCATTTTTTCTTCTTTTTCCCAGTCATATGTAATCTTTGACGTTTCTTTGCTTTTTTATTTAAATAGGTCAGATCTCTTTTTTTTTTTTATAATCAAATAAATATATTTCTCTTCGTAAAGAGCAAAAAAATGTAACCTTCGATTTATGACCAATTTTTCTGTGACATTTTGAAGAAAGAATAATTTTAATGATGCAGACGATATCCGAACTGATGCCATTCAGGTTTTCTTTTTACTCATTGTAATTTAATTAGTAGAGAGTCAAAATCGTTGCAAAAACCTGTAGTATATCTCGAATAGATCTTCTGTAGTATACTAAGTAAACACGAATTTTCAGATGCATTTTTTTCTCACAAGCATTTTAATCAGCCAAATCATTGTTACAATAATAATAATGATATATGTTTTAGAATTTAAATACAGAAGGTTATGGTCAGAAACTCATAGACCAAAATAAACATTGTTGTTAAAACTCACAAAATTGAGAGGTTATTTAGTTGCCATGTGTTTTATTTATATTTTCTATTTCAGAAAATATGAATCAAGAATTTGCATAAAAGATATATTTCTTATTTTCTTATAAATAAAACATTGAATTGTTAAAAGAACAATTTGTTACGAAAATACTGATAGTTGTTATTTGCTAAACTGTGACAAAACATTGATAATTCACTTTATTGCAGTATTACAACAATGTAATAAATGTTCCTATATGACTATATCAAAACTATACAGAATAATTACTCGTTAAAAAGTTAAAAATTGGTTTTTATTTCATTAAAAAGAATTAATTAGAACTTGTTCGTGATCTTTAAATGACAAAATAATGGACTGAGGGAAACATTTTCCAAAATGCTGCAGTTTTAAAACTTTAAGAAATACCAGGAAGATTCTTACTTAAATTCTTAGAGAGTTTGTTAAAAGTTCTGTTTTATAAGAAGAATTGTTTTGAAAAGAAAAGAATTGTTTTAATATTGTTGCTTGATAAAATGTTTTATCAGTAAGTCGATTTGTTTCCCTAATGGCAGGTTTCAGCAAAGGCAGCTTATTGTACAAAAACAAAAGTCACTTCAGAAACTTTGGAAAGAAATTTTTATAAGTCAGGCGCAACAAAATGAATTTGCTTTTTATAAATTTATTTTTCTTACAGTAATTGGACAGTTCTCTCTCTTTTTTTTTAAGAAAGTTTATAATAAAACATTAGAACATTTCAAAAGTACCTTCTTAAATATACTTTCGCAATGTTTCGGTCGTATACTTATATTTCTGCTTATGTATAAGGTCGTAAACTTATTGTTTCTGCTTATTTTATTTTCTTTGATTTAATTTCACTTAACAAATACAAAAAAATTCTATTTGCATGAATTTCATCTGCTATTTTCCAATACACAAAATTAGTTTATACACCAATACACAGATTTTTCTAGGATTTTACCAATACACAAAATGGTGGCTTCTGTGCTACGTATATAAGTAATACATATTAATTCAAAATACCAATAATTTTAATCTAAGGACATTTACCCTACAATGCATACATTCAGCAGATTCATCGTTACCAGGAGTACAATACCAGGGGCTCACTGAATAATGCCTACATCATGCCTTTAATTTTGAACACGAATTGCTCAAATTTCCCTAGGGATGTCCTTCGAGGAATTTTAATTTGGTACACGACCTTTATTTGGAATACGACACGCGTACGTCAAACTTTTAAACCAAATGCGTTATGTCAAAATGGACAAAACCTTTACAGAATGGCCTCACCTGAAGCAAGCCATAATAGCATTGCCATAAAAGAACAGAAAAATGTTGCAATTCCAAAAGAATCTGAAGAGTCATTTGTTCGCAAGATCACATTTCTGAAACAAACTGAAAAGTCATTTGTTCATAATATCACTTTTCTAAAAGAAACTGAGGAATCATTTCATAATGTCACATATGTGATTGAGCAACGTGATACTCTACGGTCATATGAGAACGGTGCCTACAGCTTAAAAGGGGATTCCGAACCCTGCAAAACATCCATTCCACGGCCATGATTCGAACCTGAAGTCTGTGGTACTAAAGGCCAGAGCGCTAGCTAATTGGCCATCAAGCCCCCTCGTCTAGATAGAGCTCGGAATGGCACATGGCCCTCAGGATTTGCATAACAAGTAGTGTTCGGTTTGTTGTATACTATTACCTTTCGTATTTTGTCAAAGCAGTTGACGAACACCCTGTAATTTATATTTTTTTTAAATTCCATTTTTTATTTAATTATCCTGTGTGAACATGATGTTGTCCTGGTTAGGGATCCGTGATGTCATCCGAAAAGGAAAGGCCAATCAAATAAAACTCCATTTCAAATTTTGGTGGAAAAAAGTCACTTTGGGCCAATTAATTCTTGAAATGCTTCATGAATAACGTTAATCCTCAGGAATTTTCTGGAGAACTTGGCTTTTGCTTGAAGTGTTTTGTAGTATGGTTTTGAATCACTTTTCGTGCTTTGGGTTGGGATTTTAAACATTTGTATATCCAATGGCTATAAGTACTCATAGGGTGTTGATCAATTCCTTCTTTTTTGAAGTTTCATATTTTCCCATGCCTATTGAGCTGTATAAGGCTTCTTATTGTATTTGTAATATTTCATTCTTCATTTACGACTACATTTATGTTAGATTTGAATATTCTTTTGGCTATTGAGTGTGATAACGTTTCTTCTAGAATTTGGAATACTTCATTCTTCATTTACGACTACATTTATGTTACTTTTGAATATTCTTTTGGCTATTGAATGTGATAACGTTTCTTCTAGAATTTGGAATACTTCATTCTTCATTTACGACTACATTTATATTACTTTTGAATATTCTTTTGGCTATTGAATGTGATAACGTTTCTTCTAGAATTTGGAATACTTCATTCTTTATTTACGACTACATTTATATTACTTTTGAATATTCTTTTGGCTATTGAATGTTATAACGTTTCTTCTAGAATTTGGAATACTTCATTCTTCATTTACGACTACATTTATGTTACTTTTGAATATTCTTTTGGCTATTGAATGTGATAATGTTTCTTCTAGAATTTGGAATACTTCATTCTTCATTTACGACTACATTTATGTTACTTTTGAATATTCTTTTGGCTATTGAATGTGATAACATTTCTTCTAGAATTTGGAATACTTCATTCTTCATTTACGACTACATTTATGTTACTTTTGAATATTCTTTTGGCTATTGAATGTGATAACGTTTCTTCTAGAATTTGGAATACTTCATTCTTCATTTACGACTGCATTTATTTTACTTTTGAATATTCTTTTAGAGATTCTTAAACAATTCATTCTTCATGAAGTTCTTGATCTATTCAATATGGCTTTTGAATTTGGCCATTCTTGCAGTATTCCAATCAATTGCTTCATATATCTCCTGTGCATTATTAAACATAGGCATATTTCTGAGTTTATTCATCCGTTTTCGAATGTTCACAACACATGATAAGTTGAAATTTGCCGAGAAGATTTCATTTTTTTATTATTATTCATTTTTTTTTCTTAATTTAGACCTCATTTCTCGATTTTTTTTAAGGCTCATTAAAAAACATAAATCGAACATATTCAAACTATAAGAAAGAAAAAAAAAATATATATAATCTCAAAAAAAAAAAAAAAAAAAAATGGATAAAACCAGATGTAGAATAAATTACTTTCTAACATAATTCTCCTTAAACGAGAAAAGAAAATAATGAACCAAGGAAGATAAAGCTAAAGCCATCTTTCTCGTTACGTAATTAGGCAAAGGTCTTTCATCTGCTTTTCTATTGGATAATAAATAACAAGAAAAAGATCCGTGAAATAAGCTCCAAATTGAATGCAAAATCAGATCTTGTTTGGTTCGTTTTTCCTGTTATTTCCTCTTCGGTCTTCAACTTCCCTTGTCGCTAGATTAAACCGAACCGATTCTTAAAATAGGAACCCAGGTTGGATATCTGGGCTTCATCTTGATAATTACTTATCGCTAAATCCTTACTCTGAGGAAAGGTCATTTCTGTTTGTTGTTGCTGTGTGTGGTTTGCTTTCTTTTTATCCCTTTGGGAATTAGAATTTCTTATGCATTGTTGTTTAGGAAGTTTGAGTGTTGTGTCAATATAGGTCATTTATTGCACTTGTTGGTGAGTTGCAATAATAATTAGCTCTTAATACTTTTCGAACTGTCAACATTGTTTTTCAAATTGTGAAGCATTTTTTTTTTTAATATAAATTTGTTTCGCTGTAAGGTTATTTCAAAACCTGATTCATTAATGAGCTCTTAAATAATTAGCTAATGAACTTAATTATTACAAAATGATTAATGTCATTCATTAGCAATAAAATATTGAAATACTTAAATTTACGAGAGCTCATAGTTATGCAACTGTAAATTTTTTTGTTTCAGGTTACTTACAATTTTCCACAGTTATTTTAGCTTTACTGATCAGTTTGCTTGATGGCCGAGTGCCTAGCAGTACCTGGCGCTCAGTACCGCAGGTTTCGGTTTCGAATCCCAATGGTGCCTTGGATGTTTGTAAGTGGTTCGGAATCCACTTTAAGCCTTAGGTCTCGATTTCATATAACCGTAGAGCGTCACAGAGCCCAATCAAACTTCTCACCCACATCAATCTCAAACTATAAAGACGCAACTCAGCTCAGGCACGTGGGTTTAACAGTAGGTTCCGGTCTAATAGGATCGTACATCGTTGTGGGGTAGTGTTACTGACGCCTGTAGCCTGGGTAGTGCTCAATGAGTAACAGCGGTGGCAGACCATGCTTATGGCATAAAGACTAACTTCTCTGTACTGCCAGCTGCTTTAGAACAGCAGCTATACTGATAAAACTAGTTGTGTTATAGAAAACATCAGGGGCACATCCAAGGGGTGGCTGGCGGACTCCAGCTCCCCTACCAAACCTGTGTGAATGTGATAAAACAGAATTCAAAGGAAATTTTAATTCACAATCACTGTTTCTGTTTTTTTTTTTTTTTTTTTTCTTAAATTCTCAGTATCATCTCAACTGATTCTTCTTCTTCGTAAAAAAAAAATATTTTTATTAATCACCTTTGGATTTATTTTTTTTTTAAATTTGACTTTTATATTTTCATTTACTCTAATATCTTTTGATTACTGAAAATCTTCGGCAGAATCAATATTTCCCTTTTTTTTTTTTTTTTTTTTGTCAAAAATTTTTTGTTCAATCGTACATTTTTTCGTGAGGAATAAAGAATGAAAAATTCGTTTTGTAAGAAAAAATTTGGCCTGTCTTCAAAATATTTTAGAGGTTTGAAAATTTGAAAAGTGGAAAGTTTTTTTTTTTTTTCCCCTGTAAAATTGTGTGCATAAAAAAATAAAATTTTATTCAATATTTATCTTCTAAATTACTACTTTTGTTCATCTTTAGTCCAAATTAAATAATGTTTATGTCTATTTTTATGCAAAGTTATATCCTGCGGGTGGAATGTTGGAACCCGGAGTTGAAAATTTGAATCAGTAAAAAAAACTGGGTTAAAATTCCGACTTATTATTTACGAAATTATATTTTTAAAAAATTCAAGGAACTCTCATTAAAAATAATTGTTAAGGAGGCAATTGAACTGTATACATCAATAATACAATCAGTAGCAAAAACAGATACTGCTCTAACAGCATACCAAGTTAGTACTGAGAGACTTTTCTCAGAACTGCGGCTTATAAAAAGCTATCTTTAATGAACCATGAAAGAAGATCTTGAAGAAACTACTCCATTATTGAGAACAAATAAGATTTAATGTATTACAAATAGAGCATCTTTGTGATTAATATATACCATTATCTTTCGCTTGTCTTAAGCTATTATATACTAGTTCGGTTCCTGTTCATTTGGGGGCTGTTATTTTTTAAAGGATATGTGTATTTTTTGTAAGCAAATGTAGAATACTTTGTCTTTTAAGAATGTCTTTCAATTGAGTGTAAATATTACATCTTCAAAGTTGTAAAAAAAATTTCGTATGCAAAAACTGCTTTTACAGATATATGAACTCAATGAAAGTCATAAGTTTATTTCATAAATTCTTCTAAATACATTAGCAAATATTTTTTTTTTTTTTTTTTTTTTTTTTTTTTTTTTGTTCTAATGCAGCTGGCAAACAGACACTTGTCTTGGATGCCTTAAGGCAAGCGCTGCACAGACGTTACTAACTTTGCGTTACCCAGGGGTGCGTGTAACTTGAAGATAAGCCATGGACGCGGAGTAACAATGCCCCCGCAACGCTCTACGATCCTGTTAGACCGGGACCTACGGTTTAAAGTGGATTACGAACCACTACAGTATCCATGGCACCACCTGACTCGAACCCGAAACTTGTGATACCGAGCGCCAGAGCGCTAGCCATTCGGCCATTCAGACCCACATTAGCAAATATAACATACATAAAATGACTTAAAAAAGAAAAAGACTCGGGAATCGATATAAAAATTTGAATCAGGAGTCGGAAATCTTTTGTCCGACTCTCCACCTTCTGGTTTTCTCGGATCTACTAATCACTTAACTTCGAGATATTACTGCATTGCGCATGCCCATGTAAATGCACATATCAACGTATTTAATATACAGGGTGATTATAATTAAAGTCCCAATTTCAAAAATGCTGTCAAAAAAAAGAACCACTCGTCACAATGAGTTCATATTTGAACTGAAGATACTTGGAGAAAGGGGAAACGATATGGCATAAGAAAATAGTCCCAAAAAAAAATTCCACCTATTTTTCCCCATCCAATTGGGTATTACCTTGCCTGTGGCGGATGGGCTTTCCACTAATAGTGTCACAACCATTGAATGACTTGGAAGTCATTTTTTCCGTCAAAAAACCGAAACAATCAAGCAGATGAACACTACAATTGGTTTATTGTGCAACTCATGCCAAATACGTTGTCATATCGATTCAAAATATCACTGGCAGCCGAATTCAATTTCTTTACGTCGCTTACAGCGCCATCTATTGATACACTTTGGAACTCTTTTGATACCGTACCGTTTCCCCCTTCTTCAAGTATCTTCAGTTCAAATTTGAACTCGTTGTGACTGCGAATTCATCTACGTGGTGCCCTTTCCATCTGAGTTAGAAAATCAATTCCGACTCTGTAATGCTAGTCATTCAACAATTGTGTCTGTGAGTGGAAAGCCCATCCACCACGGCTAGGTTATACCAAACTGGAGGGAAAATCGGTGGAACTTTTTTTTTGATGCCATTCCGTCTCCCCCTTCTTCAAGTATCTTTAGTTCAAATTTGAACTAATTGTGACGAGTGTTTTTTTTTAAGTATTTTGAAAGTGGGACTTTAATTATAATCACCCTGTATGTAGAAAACTTCATATATGTATAATGTTTTAATATGTATAAGACAAAACAAAAACATAGATTATTAATAATAACCTTATTAAAAGAACGTTTACAAGTGAATTAAAGAAAGGTATTCATAGTTAGGTGTTTTCTTATTTATTTCTTATCTCTTGTCTATCGTTTTTAATCTATATTTTATTTTATTTGCATTCCATTATTTGTTTTATCTACGTAAACAGATTCATATAATAAGAAGCAAATGAAGTATTTTTTACAAATCTAAGCATTTCTCGCACCAAAAGTGGGTGTATAAAATTGTTATCAATCATTTTTAATCCTAAAGAATCCCCCTTCCCCCCCAAAAAAAAGAATTATTTCAATTTTCCCCTATTTGAAAAGATAAAGAAAGGAGGCAAAAAATGTACTTCTGAATAATTCAGTATTTGAGCTCATTATTGTATTGTATATAAAAAAAAGGCTTGCTTTACCTTAACATGTTTGCTTTATCATTATCAACAACAGCCTTCATTTTTCCTTGTGAGAATTCTCATTTTCTTCCACTTATTTAATCATTGAATAAAAAAAAAAAAAATAATAATAACAAAACCGCCAAAGCGGAACTAAGCCAGTAGTTATCGAGATTTTCGACAACCGACATTCTGCTCTGTGAATTCGGGCTGCATTCCACTTAAAAGTTCAAATTTCAACTGTGATTAGATTATGAAATGCCGTACGCTGAATGCCAGAGCCGATGCTTTTTCTATTTTTACATCGGCGTGAGTAAATATCCAGTCATTTAATTTTTGGCAACTCTATCTGGAAGTTTCTTTTGTGTTCCTTGGAATCTGTGAGACAGTTGATTTTAATAGCTGACACATTCTTCGTATTTTCAAAGTGAATTAAATGGCATGGTATCAAATCAGATTTTTAATGTAGTTATATTTTGAAAAACTGATTAAAAATTAGCAACAGAATACCAGGAAGAAATGTTCAATTATTTATACACATTATTAATTTGCAAATATAGTACATTTTTATTATAATTAATAAGATGTACTATAAGATATCAAATCAACTTTTTAATTTAGTTACATTTTACAGGAAGTAATTAAAAATTATATATTATCAGAATACCAAAAAGAAACTATTTATTGAAAATTATTTATTTATATTATTAATTTGCAAATATAAGGCATTTTATTATCCAATCAACCTTTTTATATTTAGATCCATTTTACAAAAAATATTAAAAATTATATAGTACCAGAATACCAGGAAGAAATGTTTAATTGTTTGTATATATTATTATTTAATTGCATATATAATGCATTTTATTACAATTAATATCACAAGTTATTGTATAAGTTATTGAAATAGTACTATTTCAATAAATAAAAATGAAATACTACAATAGGTATCTAATCAACTTTTTAATAAGTAACTACATTATACAAAAAGTTATTAAAAATTGTACAGCATCAGAATTCCAGGAACAAATGTTGAATTATTTTTTTGTATATATTATTAGTTTGCAAATATGCTACATTTTATTATAATTAATATTACAAATTATTGTATAATTTATTGAAATAGTTCTATTTCAATGAATTATAAGTATAATTCAATAAATAGTGAAGTAAAGTATTTCAATAATTGTAGTGAAATAGTACAATAAGTATCCAATTAACTTTTAATTTAGTTACATTATACAAAAAGTTGTTAAAAATTATATAGCACCAGAATACCAGGTAGAAATTTACAATTAATTTTTGTATACATTTATTAATTTGAAAATATAATACATTTTATTGTAATTATTATCACAAGTTATTGTATAATTTCTTGAAATAGTGAAATAGTGCATCAATACTTATAATTTATCAAATATTTCAATAAATTAAAAGTATCATTCAATAAATTATATGTACTATTCAATAAACAGTGAAGTAAAATATTTCAATAAATAAAAGTGAAATCGTACAATAGATATCAAAACAGCTTTTAATATTTAGATACATTTTGCAAAAAGTTATTAAAAATTATATAGTACCGGAATACCGGGAAGAAACATTCAATTATTTATATATATTATTAATTTGCAAATATGGTACATTTTATTATAATTTATATCACAAATAATTATATAATTTATTGAAATAAGTGATATAGTGCTATTTCTATAAATTATAGAAAATGATGAAATATAATATCTAAATAATACGAAAATATTTATAATAATATGAAATAATAATATATAAATAATATGAAAATTATAGAAGTGATAAGTACTATTCAATAAATAGTGAAATAAATTATTTCAATAAATAAAGTGAATTAGTACAATAGGTATCCAATTAACTTTTTAATTTTGCTACGTTTTACAAAAAATCATTATTAATTATATAGTACCAGAATACCAGGAAAAATTTTCAATTATTTTTGTATATATTATTAATTTGTAAATATGGCACATTTTATCATAATTAATATCAGAAGTTATGGTATAATATATATTATTAATTTGTAAATATGGTACCTTTTATTATAATTAATATTAGAAGTTATGGTATAATTTATTTATTCAAGAGCATGAATTGGTAATGTTAATAGTACAATTTAATTTTATAATTTGTAGCATGTTATATTTTTACGTCTTAGGAAACGTCAGACCTATGTGAAAACTGAAGTGCAACATTGATAAATTCAGCTGTTACCTTTATCACTGTCACACTCCCTATATATATATATAAAAAAAAAGTTGAAAAAGTCAAAAAAGTTGAAAGATAGTTTGATGAAGCAGATAAAAGTTTTTAGTAAATTTTTGAAAAACAGGATTTTTTTAAATTTTTCTTTTTATTTATTTATTTTGGAGAGGTCTGAATGGAGACACTTTACGATTTTTGCATGGTAAATTCTATAGTGGTTTTGTCAGGTGCGTGCAGTGAAAGCCGGTAATAGCTTTTATCGTGCAGAATGTCATTTCCAATTCACTGTTTGTCAACTCTCCTTTGCTTTTTGTGTTCCTATGTTATACTCTCTCTCTCTATATATGTATATACACTCAAGAGCCAAAACATTATGACCACCCCTACATTTTGCAATGAACTCGCCTGGATGACGTGGAAGGCACGTGATCAGGTGGAAGTGGTTTTAGCTGGTATTAAGTGGTGGTATTAATCCATGCCAAGGCGGGTTAAAGCTGTGTTGCGCGCCAAAGGTGGGCCAACTCGTTATTGACAGGTGGTCATAATGTTTTGCTCTTGAGTGTATATATACACGTTTTAGCCTACTAAAATTTTGTGTTGTTGTTTCTTTCCTCAGTTGGTCAACAGCAACATTCAGACCAAGTCCATGAACCCTGTGTGGTTTCATGGAAGGACTGAAGGGAAGGGGGGCAGCTCTTGGAGATGGAGATGGTGATGGAGCTTCTGGCATCAAAAGTCTGACTTGGTTCCATGTCACTCAAGAAGGAGAGCAGTGCTTTTAAGGGGAACTACCCCGCATTTGAGTAACAAATGGGTTAAAACCTAGAAAACTTCCACCAGGTAGTCCGACTCACTAGGCAAGATGCTGAACATCCCAAACGCCATCGAGTCCCTCGTTTTTTGAAACAGTAATTACAACAAAGCCGCCAGCGGATGGAACCTCCGCCCTAATGCTCACCAGTGGCACACGTTGCCACTGAGCCACGAGTCAGACATACTTAAAAATTATGACAGTAAGCATTTTAATTTTTTCCCCGTTGAATACGCTATTGCTTCTATGAAGTTGAAATTCTTCAATGAATTTTCAATATATATATTTTTAATGAATTATATATTTTTAGTTCTCAATTTGTGTGTGGCCCCAAAATTGAAATCTTTTTGAAATTAAAATGTTAAATTTTTTTGAAATTTTTTGTGATTGTGTTCATTTTTTATGTTTTTTGTTCGTTTTAAAATTATTTTATTTTTAAATGCTCAGTTAGATTAATTTTTTCCATTGCAATTTGCATTTATTTTTATTTTTTGATAATTTTAACTTTTTTTCCTTTTAATTTTTTTTTCCTATTTTTTCCTACAATACATGCATGTACAATGCATATAATGTAATATGCTGTACAATACATGTTCATACATGCGATATATTCAATATACATGTAATATACACATGCATGTACAATACATGTTCAATACATACGATATACAATATATATATATATATACATATATATGTATGTATTGCATACATGTTACATATATGTAAAATTCATACGCAGATTTATACGTTCATTTTGTTTACATAGATACACTCATATCGAAATATGCATGCAATTACATATAGTACATAAATTAAATTAAAGTAAAGATAGTGAATCACAAAATACCAAATAATTAATATTGTGGCTTAAAAGGCATATTAGGAAACCATTTTATATATTTTTCCTAATATGGGTTTTTTATAAATGCATATTGCTTATTCTGTTAATAGTGAAAAACCAACTTCTATGTTTGGCTTATTAGGAATTACTATCTATGCTTACTATGTTATGTCCTATGTGACACAAATACCAATTCGATTTTTTTAACAAAGCTTGTGATAAAGGTATTCCACGTATTTTCTTGTTATCTAGGTAGACTAGCAAGTTCCCGGATAGCTCATCCATATTGGGAAAATCTGACATAAAGATAAAAAAAAAATATGAAATATTTTTATCTTTATACGGTTTCTTAAAAATGCATACTGCTTATTTTCTGGTATTTATTTACAGGTATTTTGAAAAATATACAGTTCATCTTTCTCAAGATTCACATTTTTTGAAAAGCGCCTATAAATATTTTACTTTATCTTCCGAAAGTTGTATGGAATGTTTTCAGCACAGGTCTCACGGATCATCCATTGTGATTCCGCAGCGATCGATTTTGATTACAGCGGATGGCAACACTCCATTGTATCGGAATCTGGTGTGCTATTAAAAATAAGTGGATGTAGTTGGTACATTTTATGTCAATAAAAGGAACCTTATCACTGTAGATTAAACTCTAACTTATATTTGGTACATAATAAAAATAGCACACAATGCATTTCATTATAATTAAAAATAAATGACATTTAAAAACAATTGACATTTAAAATTAAAAAATTGACTATTATAATATATTATAATTAATACATCTTTTAATAAAAAATAGCACAAAACGCATTTTTTGTGTTGTTAATGTCAATTTTTCTTTAACTGAATCATAATATAATCTGATTTGGTTTTAAAAAAATGACATTTAAGTTAACAATTATAAAATTGACCATCATAATACATTAAATTAATACATCATTTTAAATTTAATTCAAATAACGTTAACAAGTTTGATTTTATTAAAAGCGAAGGCATTTAAATAAATCGACAGAAAAAAATTATATTTATTTATAAAAAAAAAAAAATTTTGCAGTGCTCTAAAATGAATAAACTATTTTTTTTTATTTCAAATTATATTTATTTATTTTTGTTATTGAACATCATTTTTCCATTACTGTATGCCACAAACAACCTATGCGTTGGTAATAAGGAAGGGCATTGCCTTCCAAGAGAATTTTTAGAAATAACTGTCCTGCATTTACGTGTCGTAAGTGAGAAAATGCGGAAAACTTACATCATGTGTGAAATGATTTTAAACACGCTGGCACAACCTCTATAGAGTCTACGTTTCTGAAAGCACAGACTACAATGGAAGCCATCTGCGTGTTCAAACTGTACCGAGACCTCTTGTACATTAGTTGCGGAAGAAAGGAGTCGGACAAGCAACTAAAATTTAATGATATATTTGCAAACAATTATAGACATAATTAATTAATGGTTTGTTTATAGATTGAATCAGTTATAAATAAGACTGATGAAAACAAATTTCCAATTAAAACCCCATTAATATTTGTTGTTATAATGCAGCTGGCAATATAGAGACAGTTCATCTTTATGCCATAAGAAAGGCTGCATCGCATTTACTCATTCAGCACTCCCCAGGGACACGTGTAGTTTGAATATATGCTACGAAAATGCTACGGACGCGAGTCACACTACCCCTACAATGCTCTACGTTCCTATTAGATCGGGACCTACGGTTTAAAGTGGATTCCGAACCACTACGAACATCCAAACACCGCCAAGACTCGAACCCTAAAGCCTGTGGTACTGAGCGTCAGAGCGCTAACCACTCGGCCATCAGACTATCAATTAATTTTTAATAGTATCATTAAAGTAATTCCTAGACGGTTTGTAGGACATTTTCATTCAGTTGGCCTGTTTCGAAAACATTTTCTATTAAAGAAAATAAACTCATGCTTGTGAAAATTGTAACACCATGAAGGACTTACGCGAGTGAGCTGAAATTTTCAGGAAATGCAAATTAGCGTATGATATGCAAATGATTAGAATTTCAAATCCGTAGCGCATGCGTATGCTGGGCAGCGCCCTCTGAACAGCGGATGGATCCGAATAAATAGACGGCCGTAGCGAGGCGTGTATGGTTATCGGTGGTTATCTGCTAGTGGTAAACGTTAGCTCAATCGTTACTTATGCCTCTTCGACGAAAGAGAGCGAGATTTGAACAACTTACAGAGTTTGAACGGGGAAGAATCATCGGCCTTCGTGAAGCTGGATTGTCTTATCGTGCAGTAGCCGCTCGTATGCAGCGTAACAGCAGCACAGTGATGCGTCTTTGGAAGCAGTGGACGGACGAGTGTCGGACAACTCGGAAATCCGGGAATGGACCCCGAAATGTGACGTCAGCTCGCGATGATAGACACCTGATCCGCATGGCACTGACGGACCGTACAGCTTCCTCTAGACAATTGGCAGCACAGTGGTCAATAGCTACAGGTGTTTCATTGTGTGCTTCATCAATTCGTAGACGTCTGCTGCAGCGTGGACTGCGCGCAAGGACTCCTTTATACAGGATCCTTCTCACGTTAAACCATCGCCGCCTGCGGCTACAATGGGCCGCTCAGCTTAGAGACTGGGCTGATGATTGGCAGCATGTCGTGTTTTCTGACGAATCCCGCTTTAATTTGTGATACCATGTTGGCCGCAATCGTGTCCAGACGCTATGTCGGTGAACGCCACCTTCCGGAGTGCATTATCGAACGCCACAGTGGACGAACACCCGGAGTTATGGTCTGGGGGCCATAGCATATCATGGACGATCTCAATTGCTAAGAATTGTGGGTAATCTGAACAGCAACCGTTACATCAGTGAAGTTCTACAGCCCAAGCTGTTCCCTTCCTTCAAAGCTTGAAAGGCACTGTATTTCAACAGGACGATGCCCGCCCTCATATCGCTAGGACTGTTCAATCCTTCTTTGCAACGCGGCAGGTACAGCTTCTTCCTTGGCCTGCGTATTCCCCGGATATGTCGCCGATTGAACATGTGTGGGATTTCGTTGGTCGGCGTCGCGCTCGTGATCCTCGTCCTGTTGCTTCTGCAGACGAACTTTGGGTGCGCATACAAACAATATGGAATGCTCTTCCTCAGGCAGACATTCAAAATTTGTTTGACTCCATGCCACGTCGTGTAGCAGCACTTATTGCGGCGCGTGGTGGCTACACAAAATACTGATTCCGATCTTTTGTTATTGTTTGTTTGCTTTGAACATTTAATCATTTATTTGTACCACTACCACTCAACTATGTATTAAATTTCATTGAATTATGACGATTCCTTCATGGTGTTGCAATTTTCACAAAACATGAGTTTATATCTATCTATGTAAAATTTTCCTTGATTACAATCTGAAAAATTATTAAAAGTATAGTACATAATATTGTGCTGAATTAAACTCCAAAGCTTTTTTTGTACATGAACTTTAAGCAATATTAAATGGAGAGAAACTCACTTTTAAAACACATAATAGGAATGTTGACATCAATTTGACAAGAAACGAATCAAAAATAACTTATTAGGTTCAAAAAGATTTTTCCAATAAAAAAAAGAACATTTATTGGAATTATTTGGTAAAAATTCTTAAAAAAAAAAAATTCCAGAAAGAAAAATGAAATAAAGGATTAAATATAAGTCGGTCAAATTGCTTCAAAATGTCGTTTAGTTTACTTTAACTGGTTAAACCTCAAAGAAATCTGAGCTTTTTTTTTTCATTTTGTCATTGCAACATTTCTTTTCAGATCCATTAACTGCTTTATAGGGAATTTTTTTAAATGAAGACAAAAAAAAAAAGAATTAATTTTTCGCTACAAAAATATTCGTTTAATGCCTACAGCAAATTCACGCCATCAGAAAAATTGCAAAGATTATAAATATATAAAAAATTAATTATTATTTCGAGCTATAGAAACTCTTAATTTCGGAAGAAAAGATTTTATAATTCTTCACATAACGGTTTTTAAAATATTTCTCGCATGCATAGGGTTCAGCATGCACAATATTTGTCATACAATCTAGGAGATTTCCATTATTTTAAAATAGTGTATGCTTTGTTAATTCCCATATTAACAAAGCGTTTAAGTAAGTATTAACAAGTGAAACTGCATTTAATAAAATATTCAGTTGCATAGAATGGAATTTTTGGGTTCCTTTTCTAAGAAAATTAAAAATATAGAATCTGAATTAAAAATTTCAGACAATCGCGTGTGTATACTTAATATATCATTATATACACTCAAGAGCCAAAACATTATGACCACAACTGTGTAAACTTTGCAATGAATTCGCCTGGATGACGTGGAAGGCACGTGATCAGGTGGAAGTGGTATTTAACTGGTATTAAGTGGTGGTATTAATCCATGCCAAGGCGGGTTGAAGCTGTGTTGCGCGCCAAAGGTGGGCCAACTCGTTATTGACAGGTGGTCATAATGTTTTGGTTCTTGAGTGTAGTTATAATATTTGCCAAGCCATGCTATTGCTTAAAATAAAAGATGCTGTTGGTCAGAGTAAAATATGCTATTGCTTAGAATAAAAATATATTGCTACTTAAATAAAATATGCTATTGCATAGAATCCAGTTTCAGTTCCATTATTTTAAAAACAGAGTTGCAACTAATTTTACGATATTTATAAAGGAATATCATTCCATGGAATAACATGTAGTATTAAATATAATGAAATTTTTAAATTCTATTTTTTAAGATAATCATGCAACAAAAAGTTATAAAATTTACAAAGCAATGCGATTTGCTTAGAATAAAACATACTATTGCTTAGAATGAAATATGCCACTGCTTAGAATAAAATACGTTATTGCAAAAATCGATTGTCAGTTCTATTATTTTAAAAATAGAAGTGAACCTAACTTTTACAATACTCATAAAGTAATACCCGTCCATAGTATCCATAGTATAGCTTATACTATTAAATAGAATGAAATTTTAAATTCCATTTTGTAGGATAATGATGAAACAAAATTATAAAGTTTATAAAGCAATAGTATTGCACAGAATAAAATATACTACTGCTTAGAATAAAATACGTTATTGCAAAAAAATCGATTGCCAGTTCTATTATTTTAAAATAGAAGTGAACCTAATTTTACAATACTCATAAAGTAATACCATACCCTAGTATCCATAGTATAGCATATAATATTAAATAGAATGAAATTTTTAAATTCCATTTTTTAGGATAACGATGAAACAAAATTATAAAGTTTATAAAACAATAGTATTGCTTAGAAAAAATATACCACTGCTTAGAATAAAATATGTTATTGCATAAAATCGATTGTTAATTCTATTATCTTAAAATAGAAGTGAAACTAATTTTACAATACTTATAAAGGATTGCCATTCCATAGAATAACATATAGTATTAAATAGAATGGAACTTTTAAATTCCATTTTTGTAGGATAATAATGCAACACAATGTTGCAATATTTACAAAGCAATGCTACTGCTTAAAATAAAATGCGCTGTTTCTTAGAATAAAATGTATCACTACTTAGAATAAAATATGCTATTGCATAGAATGGATTTCGAGTTCCATTATTTTAAGACAATGGAGCAACCTAACTTTACGATACTTACAATGGAATATCATTCCATAGAATAACAAATACCATTGAATATAACGGAATTTTTAAATTTCAAATAAATGGAATGAAATTCGATTTTTTAAACTCCTATTTTAGAATAGTGACGCAAAACCCAACGTTACGATATTTACAAAGCAACGCTGTTGCATAGAATGACATACTATGAGTTGGTTGTTACATTAACGAATTTTATATTAAATCGTTTTCAAAGAGTTTTTTTATCTCTTTTCAGAATAATTTCAATTTTAAAAAATGTATACAATGTTTCTGAAGAGGCTCTAAAAAAAAGAAGAAGAAAAAAAAAAAAGAATCCCTTTCCCATCCGACTGTGAAATGCCGCCGCAAAAGCTTCAATGCAGCGAGCGATAAGCGAGAGAGAGTAGTAGCAATCGCCTAAGAAGAATGTCGCAAAGAAGAGCCACTTAGAAGAAGAGAGTGTTTCTCTTCAAAAATGTTTGACATCTGGGAAAGGAGAGACTGGAAGGGTTGCGGAAACCGAGATCTCGCGGTAATGGAGAGCCTGGTGTTGTTGCAACGTAGTGTCTCAGGTTAACCAGGACACCGTCTTAGACCTCTGCTAGACTTATTACGTTTACGTATAGTTTTGATTTTAACTTGCATAAGATTTAATGGTGGATATTTGATGAAAAGGGTAGTATCAGCAAAAGTATTACCTTTATTTAACGGTGGTTATTTGATGAAAAGGGTAATAACAGCAAAAACAAGTAACATAAAAAAAAAAAAAAAAAATAAGTCAATTCTAATTAGGTCAACAAAGAAAAATTTTATTTTTAGTTATTTTTTATTAAATATTAATTAAATTTAATTACTGAATTAATATTTGAAAACTGTATTAACAGTGAGTGTCATCCACTACAAGTTCAAAAAAATGTATTTGAACTTGAGTGGATGAATAAAAAGTATTTTTATGAACGATTGAAAATTTGAACAAGATATATATAGGGAGAGTGTGAGCTAATAGAAGGAATTGAATAATTACGTTTATTTAATGGAGGTTATTTGATGAAAAGGGTAATATCAGCAAAAGAAATTACATTTATTTAATGGTGGTTATTTGTTGAAAAAGGTAATATCAGTAAAACAGAATTATAATCCATCTTTTTTACATTGATCATTATTAATATTAATTTAACATGTGTAATTAAAAATCCGTACAAAATTTTATATGAAATGTGAAGAATTTGATTATCTAAATGATAATGTAGGAATTTTCACAGGTTCTCACTAATATAATTTTCATTATCGTAGATCTGCAAAATGTACCTAAATCTCGAAACTTTATTTATCGTTATACAAGAGAAAAAAAAAAAAACCTAATAATATTTATTATGTAACAAATGTATCTTCATATTGTTGAATCTGACAGGGGGCATGGATGTTTGTGGGTGGTTCGAATCCACGTTAAATTATAGGTCTCGCTCTAATTAGCTTAAAATGTGCAAAAAAATGACCGTAGAGCGACACACCAAACTGGTTTACATTGTTTTCTAATATATAAATTTGAAAATATGTTTGTTTGTTTGGCCTGATGGTTGAGTGACTAGCTCTCTGCTTGTGGTGATTCGGAACCCACTTTTAACCATAGGTCCCGGTTTAATATAGAGTTGTAGAGTAGAGTGTTGAACGTGGCCGACAATCCTACGCCGTAGGCAGACGGCCTCGCTCACTATGTGGGTGTTGCACCACTGATGATGAATCTTTCTTCAATCAAACGAGTTCTTACGAGTTTAATAAAAAAAGGACTATTAAAAAATTAAATTCGTTTTTTTTATGTATTTTACTCTTATTTACCGCGATCTCTTCTGAAAAGAAGTAATGCAATATGGATAAAAAGAAACAACAAAATTTAATAATTAGAATGTTAAAAAATGGATTTGTTTTTTAATTAATATTTTGTAAACAAAAAAAAAATCCTTCAGAATATTAATTTCAGACAATCGCTTGTGTATACACAATATACGGAAGTTTTACTCTCAAAGAATATTTAATGAAGGCTTAGTATAACGAATGTAAATCACGGTATATTATATTAGGCTTAGTTAACGAATGTAAACATATTGTATATTATTTATTGTACATTACATTTTATTATAGTATTTTATTAGAATTTTTGAACTCAAACATCAATTACCTTTTAAATTCTTCATATGGGCCATTGTAGAAAACTGATAATGCCATTGAATTCCAGCCGTTAAGATCTATAAAAATCGCTCATAAGAAATAATCAGGATCCTCTCATTCAATTAAGGGAATTAATGGGCAGAAATAGGGGAAAGAGGGATAATCTCCAAATTTTAAAGTAATCTACAATCTTGCATAGGTCATAGTCTATGAGCATGCCAAATTTGAAAACCATGAATTTGCATAAAGAGGAAACGGACTTTGAAACTTTTATATTAGATAACAATGTTACGAAATATTTATTACTTAATTATAATACGTATTTTTTTTTTTTTATAATGCTAATTTTTATGTTTTTTCATCTTTACTGTAAGAGATTTCTGAAAAAGACATGTTAGTAAACATACTCAATTAAGTATGGAAAAACGTTTAATTATCAAGATAAACTCATGTATTCTGAGCATGATATTTTAATGGAAATATTTTTTTCTTGTTCTCGATTTTTTATTTCCTTGTGTGTTATATTTTGTCTTTCAAATTTAAATGCATATAATGGCTTGAAAAAATTTATATCTCAGTCCTACATTAGCAAAAATTATGCTTGTGAGAAGTAAAATTCCTACATTATCAAAATATTGTTTTTTTTACATGAATTTTGCTAGGAGTATTAATTAATTTAAAAATAAAAATTACTTTTATACTTTTAATATCCTAAACATCTATTGATCAATGAACATGATCATGGGAAATTTTTTTAAAAATAATTGTCCTTGGGGTCATGCCACGGAGTTGGAGATTTGTGGCATTTACGACCTGTGGCATTTTTATGGCATTTTTGAACTGTGGCATTTACGATCTGTGACTTTTTTATTTATGGAATTTTTATCTGTGGCATTTATGATCTATCACATTTTCTAATGCCGCAGATGTAGATACTATTACTTTCATATATTTGTTGCTTTCTAATTGCATTACGTAATTCATTTCAAACTTAATTAAATTAAATTAAATTTTATTATAATTAATAATTATAATAAAATTAAATTAAAAAAATTAATTATTACTTAATTAATTAAAAAAATAATACGATTAATTAAAAAATATTGTATACTTAAATTTAAAACAATAAATTAATTATACAAATAAAAAATTAATTTTTAATTAAATTTAATTAATAATCCAAATATTTTGTTAGTGAGAAGTAAAATTTCCATATCATCAAAATATTGTTTTTTTTTTACATGAATTTTGCTAGAAGTATTGATTATTTTAAAATTAAAAATTACTTTTAAAATTTAAACATCTGTTAATGAATAAACACGATCACGGGAAATTTTTTTAAAGTAATTGTCCTTAGCGGTCATGCCGCAGAGTTCGAGATTTGTGGCATTTTTATCTGTGGCATTTTAATACCACAGATGTAGATACAATTTCATTCATACATCTGTTGCTTTCTAATAGCATTACGTAATCAAGTAAAAATTTCATTTCTTAATTTATTTAAAAATTAAATTAAATTTTACTATAATTAATTAAATAGTTACAATAAAAAAAATAAATTTAAAAAATTACCTAATTAATAAAAGTAACAAAATTAATTAAAAACTATTAAATGCTTAAATTTAAAATAATTAATTAATTATTTATTAAAAAAAAATTAATGTTTAATTAAAGTTAATTAATAATAAAATAATTAATTAAAATTGATTATCCGTGTTTAAAAAAGGTCTTTTTGAATAGATTTATGTAACATTTGGTTTTTTTCTTCGTCATAATAGGAAAAATATTTTTTAATAACATATTTTTAACATCTAAACAAACACTTTCATATGATTATATACATAAATTAAATGTTATTCAAAAACATTTTTTTGAATAACATGGTTTTCAAACATCTAAAAAACAGCGTTTATATCATTATATATACAGTAAATTAAAGGCTTCAATAAGAAAAAAAAATATGCAATAACTATTAAGTAAAACATTATTTACGTTAAATTTGATATTAAATTAATCAATTAAAAAGAAATAATTTTTAACAGGAAATCAAATTATAGAAATTCTGGAAGTCTAGTGTATTAAATAAAATAAATAAGACCATAATTTAGTAAAATATATAAGAACACATAAGTTAGAAAAATTTCAAACAAAGATGATTAGCTTTTAAATGATAGATTTAAAATCAGAGACACTGTCTTAATAATATACTAGTGCTCTGTGCAGTTTAATATAAAAAGAGGTCTCTATTCTTCTTTACCCAAAAGTAAGACCAATTTTATTTTTTTTTTTTCTTTTCAAAAGCTCTTTATTTATTCTTCCAAATTTATTTCATCGCCTTCAAAGTAATCCTCCGGACACAATGCACTTATGCTAACGTTTCTTCCAATCCTCAATGCATGCTGAAAAGTCATCGCCAGGATGACCTTCAAAGCGCATGGAGATTCATGTTGAATCTCTTCAATCGACTCAAAACAGTGTCCCTGAAATGGTCTTTGAGCTTAGGAATAGCCAGAAGTCACACGGTGTGAATAGGGTGGTTGTGGAACGATATGGGTTTCCTTTTCAGCAAAAATGTCACTAAGAATCAATGCAGTGTGAGCTGGTGCATTCAATGTTTTCAGTACCAATCGAGATTTGAGGCGTTTGAGGCCCAAAATGGAAATGACAGATCCTTTTGAAATTTCAACATGTTTATACCACTTCTAAACATCTTTTTCGATATAGGAATGCTCGCCGAATGCCTTCTGCAACATTCTATACGTTTCCGCAAACAAAATTTATTGCAAGTTCTTTGCTCAATTAATTCAGACATTTCAAAAATAGCCGAAATCACTTGTCTCGCAAAACCAAGCGTAGCTCAAGCACTAACGAATATTTTGATGTCAATTTCACGCGGATGTCAAGGACAGTGTCAGCAACCTAAAAAAGAAAAAAAGAAAATTGAAATTTCACATGCCCGGGAAATTTAAATTAAAAATTGGTTTTATTTTTTGGGCTCAGTAGTACATTAACTTTTATCAATGTACTGTTTATTCGTGAAATTGATTCAGACTTAAAGTAGAATAGTTCTACGACCTAAAAGCATAAGTGAGGAGCTTAAGTCGGACTTGTGAATTTTGAAAAGAGTCGCAGTCAGGGAGTCGGTATAAAAATACGACACCCGATTTATTTATAAAAATAATATTTTTTTTTACGAAATTTTTAGAAATATTGCTTTAATAGAAAATCTAGTCAATATTGAGAGACTTTTCTCAACATTGTGGCTTAAAAAAGCTATTTTAGATCAACAATGCAAGAAGATCTTATACAAGCTCTTCTATTAATACAATAATTATAATGTATTACTAATAGAACATCTTTCTGAATAAAATGTACAGTTTTCTTTTACTTGTCTTAAAGTTATTTTATAATGCTTTGGTATCTATTCATTTGGTACCTATGAATAGGTACCAAAGTAGTACCTATTCACTATTATTTTAATAGGGTATATATTTTTGTAAGCAAATTTTAAAGCATAAAAAATATCTTTTATGTTAGGGCAAATAGAACTTTAACATTGTAAAAAATTGCGTTGTTATGTAAAATCTGTATTTACAACTATACGAGTTCAATAGAAGTCATTGGATTTCTTTCACAACTGTTCTAAAATCTACTACAGACCATAGTTCATAAAATTACTGTAAAATGGTCAGGAGTCGAATTTGTATAAAAAATAATCAATTCAGGAGTCGGAAATGTTTTGGGCGACTTCCTACTCTTGCCTAAAACTGAATTATTTTAATTCTTTCTATAATGGTTTCCTGAAAAAAAATATGACAGGAAAAATAAGTAATAAGTTTAAATATGTTTAAGTAAAAAATGTTTAAATATCAAGATGAACTAATATATTCTGTGCACGAAATTTTAATGGAAATTTGTTTAATTTTTTTCCAGTTCTCGATTTTTTTTTTTTTTTTTTTTTTGTCACCTTTTGTGCCACATCTTGTTTCTCACATTTAAATGCATACAGTGGCTTATAAATTTTGAGTCGCGTTTATTTTTCAAATCAAAATCGCTTGTTTTGGGTTCTTCTATATTCTGAGAGGATAATTTATTTATAGTTAAACTATAACTATATGTGACTATCTTCTTTTGACTATTAAAAATCGTGGTAAAAAAAAATTACGAGTTTGGAGTCTGAAGTCTATATAACTTTTTATATAGTCGGAAGTCTATATAATTTTTTATATAGTCGAATGGAGTCGGAAGTCTATATAATTTTTTTATATAGTCGGATGGAGTCGGAAGTCTATATAATTTTTATATAGTCGGATGGAGTCGGAAGTCTATATAATTTTTTATAAAGTCGGATGGAGTCAGAAGTCTATATAACTTTTTATATAATCGGAAGTCTATATAATTTTTATATAGTCCGATGGAATCAGAAGTCTTTATAATTTTTTATATAGTCGAATGGAGTCGGAAGTCTATATAATTTTTATATAGTCGGATGGAGTCGGAAGTCTATATAATTTTTATATAGTCGGATGGAGTCGGAAGTCTATATAATTTTTATAAAGTCGGATGGAGTCAGAAGTCTATATAACTTTATATAATCGGAAGTCTATATAATTTTTTATATAGTCCGATGGAATCGGAGGTCTTTATAATTTTTTATATAGTCGAATGGAGTCGGAAGTCTATATAATTTTTTATATAGTCGGATGGAGTCGGAAGTCTATATAATTTTTATATAGTCGGATGGAGGCGGAAGTCTATATAATTTTTATAAAGTCGGATGGAGTCAGTCTATATAACTTTTTATGTAGTCGGAAGTCTATATAATTTTTATATAGTCCGATGGAATCGGAAGTCTTTATAATTTTTGTATAGTCGGAAGTCTATATAATTTTTTATAAAGTCGAATGGAGTCGGAAGTCTATATAATTTTTTTTTATATAGTCGGATGGAGTCGGAAGTCTATATAATTTTTATATAGTCGGATGGAGTCGGAAGTCTATATAATTTTTTATAAAGTCGGATGGAGTCAGAAGTCTATATAACTTTTTATATAATCGGAAGTCTATATAATTTTTATATAGTCCAATGGAATCGGAAGTCTTTTTATAATTTTTATATAGTCGGAAGACTATATAATTTTTATAAAGTCGAATGGAGTCGGATGTCTATATAATTTTTATAAAGTCGGATGGAGTCAGAAGTCTATATAACTTTTATATAGTCGGAAGTCTATATAATTTTTATATAGTCCGATGGAATCGGAAGTCTTCACAATTTTTTATATAGTCGGAAGACTATATAATTTTTTTTTATAGTCGAATGGAGTCGGAAGTCTATATAATTTTTATATAGTCGGATGGAGTCGGAAGTCTATATAATTTTTTATAAAGTCGGATGGAGTCAGAAGTCTATATAACTTTTATATAATCGGAAGTCTATATAATTTTTTATATAGTCCAATGGAATCGGAAGTCTTTATAATTTTTTATATAGTCGGAAGACTATATAATTTTTTATAAAGTCGAATGGAGTCGGATGTCTATATAATTTTTTATAAAGTCGGATGGAGTCAGAAGTCTATATAACTTTTTATATAGTCGGAAGTCTATATAATTTTTATATAGTCGAATGGAATCGGAAGTCTATATAATTTTTATATAGTCGGATGGAGTCGGAAGTCTATATAATTTTTATATAGTCGGATGGAGTCGGAAGTCTATATATTTTTATATAGTCGGATGCAGACGGAAGTCTATATAATTTTTTATATAGTCGGATGGAGTTGGAACTCTATATAATTTTTTTCGACTTAGGAGTCAGAAATTTTTTAACTGATTTCACACCCTATCCACAATAATCTACTTTATTTTAAGTAATAAATTCTAACTATTTTATTTAAATTATTAAATTTATAATTAAAGTAAAAATGTATAGATGTAGAGTATAAAATATATTATGGAATGGTATTGTTTATTACAAGGCCTGACAGCCGATTAACTAGCGCTCTGGTGCAACAGGTTTCAGGTTCGAGTCTTGGCGGTGCCATGCATGTTTGTAGTGGTTCGGAATCCACTTTAAGCCGTAGGTCCTGGTCTAATGTGAGCGTAGGGTTGACAACACTACCCTGTAAAAGGAAAACAATTGATAAAATATGTCTACCCTGTCTCGAAACCTGCCTATAGACAGACGGACTTGGCCCGCCATAGGGTTGTTGCTCAAGTGATGATGATGATGATGATGATGATGATGATTCCTTATTGCATTTATTAAGAATGTTTAAAAACGTCATATTTACTAATCAAAGGAAATGTACTTACACATTTAAAAAAAAAGAAAAAAAAATTTTTTTTGTATATTTTTATTTATTGTATATTTTTAGTTTGAATAGTAAATTTGTCTATTTGGTCTGGTAATTAGTTGTTAGAGAGTCTATTGTCTGATTCTTAATACAGATCTTTAAAATGTTTTGAAAAAGTCATAATTGTTAAGCGGACGCAGAAAATCAACAAGAAAGCACTAAGGTCAAAATTTTAAATATCTTTTGGAAATTTTATATACTTAGAAAACAAACTATTTAGAAATAATTTTAGCAAGCATTAATAATTTAGTTAGTAATTATAATAATTTTACAACATTAGTAATTTTTACAAACTAATGACATATTTTCTAAAATATTCAAATTTTGGTTACTTATTTTCCTGCGCTATATATATATATATATATATATATATAGAGAGAGAGAGAGAGAGAGAGAGAGAGAGAGAGAGATTTGTGCACTTCTTCCTGAAAAGAAAATCAATAACAAAATATTATCCGGAAAATCCTATCGTAACAGAAAACCTATATTTACCTAAAACTCTAAATCCACTATTCAAGATTTAAAACGAGCATGGATGAGGATACTGTTGTATTCATGCCCAAATAGAGAATAATAATATTTATTACAATATAAATTAAACGATAATTGTAATATTGGTATAACGTTTATAATTAACAATCTCTTGCAGGATTTTTTAAAAAAGTACAGTATTTTAAAGATATTTTTACTTTTAAAAAATATATAAAATGCAAAAAATAAGCCTTATCAAATAGCAAAGATACATTTATTTTATATTTTTTATCAATTTGATTTTTTACGGATAAAATTAGGAAAAAATTTAACATATAGTCCGACTACCAATCGCGTTGAAAATTGGCAAACTGCCAAATCGGAAGGATTTAAAAAAAAATCTGTGTCATTGGGGAGGAAATATCATTTAAGAGGGATTTTAATTGTAATAAAAATAAATTTATTTTTAATAATTAAAATTTAGATGCACAATATTACAATAAAAAAAACTAGTTAATATAAACACCAATTAATTATTTTATTTTTTTCTTTCAAAACTTCGTATATCTAACTAGCACCCCTAAAAAATAATCGATTCTCCCGTTTCCGCCGTTAAACCGGATGTTTACCATTCCACTCTATCTGTAGTCGGATTATACATATATTTTTTATATTTAGATTACTTATCTGTTCTTTGAAAATATTTTGCTTTATCAAAAGGGAAAAATACTTAAATATAATATATTGAAGCAGATTAACGTACGTTTTTCAAGCGAAATTCAATGACAAATCTTGTAACAGGTAGCATTCAAGGCAAAAGCACTTGATGAATGTATAATCCGATTTGGTAGTTAAATTTGGTGATATTGTAATTTGCACCAAGAAATGAGTTAAGCTGCTTTTGAAGCACGAATATTCATCTTCAAAATACAATAAGGAAAGAATAGCTGGAATAGGCAGTTCAGTAGTTAATATATGTTTGAAACTTCATTAATCGTTAATACTATACATTTTGGTGGAAAAAAATTGATTCAATGTAAAGTAGAAGGATTACTTTGAATCAGAAAATCACTGTCAAGTATAACTTTCCGATGGGCTAAGTGTCAAGATGTCAAATATAACTTTCCATAATGGCTTTCCGAATATTAATGCTTAACATTTCGGAACACGCTGTTAAGTTTATGACGCTAATACACGAATGGGGGGGAATGATGGCCGAGTAACTAGAGCTCTGGCTTTCAGTGTCACAAGCCCCGGGCCCGAACCTCGGCTGTGCCATAAATGCGATATCTTAAGTTGGAATTCTTAAATAATATTCCGCTAATATCCAGGACCTGATGACTAGCGCTCTTGCGATCGATTCCACAGGCTATAGGTTTGAGTCCCTTGCGGTGCCATGGATGTTTGCAGTGTTTCGGAATCCACTTTAAACCGTAGGTCCAGGTCTAAGTCTATGACTGTTAGGCGTAGGGAAAACAACCCTACCTCGTAAAAAGAAAATATATCATGTTTTGAAACCTGCCAGCAGCCAGATGGTCCTGGCCCACCAAAGGGCTGTCTCGACAATGAAGAAGATGAATACACGCATGGGGTAGTTTCAACCTAATTTTTAAGCTAAATTCTCATCCAAGTATCAACTATTTTAACAAAAAACAAAAAAATTACTCTTAGTATTTGGTGGGGGTTTTTCTATAGAAAATAAATATGATTTCATTTAAATAGCAATTTTAAAATAAAAAATAATAATTTTAATTTATCTCTAGTTTTTTTATTCTCTTTTTTGATGTGCATTTTTTTAATCGATGTGTGGTGCGCATTTTATAATTATATGTATAAAATAAATATTATTTTTGATTAAAATATTATCACATTATAATAAGATTAATGTTTTAGATTGCATTTGAAAATTTTGGAAAAATATAGCATGAAAATTAACTATTCATTACAAGAAATCAGTTCAGATTTCCGATTTAATTTTCTTGTATGCATAAAATTTATTTATTTTTAACACTTTGGTAGTTATAAAAAGACTATTCATTAATTTATTCAGAACAACTTTTTTCATGTGATAAGGGAATGCGTTTTACAAAAAGAAAAAAACAGCATATTTCTCACAGATAATGTCTTTTTCTGTCTGATTTTCTCGCCCACTTTTAACATAGATGAAGGACAGCTGATTTCTGTTTGCTTCTCTGACATATTTAGTAGCTTTTTTACAGTTATTTTTACGACAGAAGGTAAAATACGTTTATTTTTTATTCATTTCGTATGTGTTCATTTATAAGTTCGACAACAAATTCTTTCCAATAATTACGACGGGTCATATTCTTGCCATCTAGAAAACTTCCTATGAGTTCTGTAAATTTTCTTGTCACAAGGTAAGTGTGACACGATATTAGAAAACTGTGCTACTGGATGAATTTATTTTCCAAATAAATCTTTAAAATAATCTCTCCAAAATAATTCCTTATATTCTTCATTGCTAAAATCTGAATATACAAAATCAACTACTTCATTCGATTCTTTTTCATGGTCACATTTAGAAATTCCACTAATTTCACAACAATCTGAGAGATTTCCCCCATTCACTATCAATGGAAACACTCGATGCATATACTAATTACTGTGTCCAATAAGTAAGACTGATTTTAAATATAAATTTCCCGGACTTATGGAATTATAATTTTTTTTTTTCTTTTTTAGGTTGCTGGTACTTCCTTGACATCTGTGGGAAATTTCACGTTAAAATATTCATTAGTGTTTGAGTTACGCTTGCCTTTGTGAGACGCTAAAACTGATTCCGGCGATTTTTGAAATGTCTGCATTAATTGAGCAAAGAACTCGCTTTCAATTTTGTTTGCGGAAACGTATAGAATGTTGCAGAAGGCATTCGGTGAGCATTCCTATATCGGAAAGAAATGTTTAGAAGTGGTATAAACAGTTCAAAGAAGGAAGAGAACGCGTTGAAGACGAAGAGCCCTCTGGTCGACCCTCAACATCAATCGACGAAGCTCATGTCCAAAAACTTAAAGATTTGGTGCTTGCAAACCGTCTATTTACAATTAGAGCCCTTGCTGATGATGTAGGAATTTCAAAATTCCATTTTAAAAGATTTTTTGGGCTTCAAACGCTTCAAATCTCGATTCTTACCGAAAACACTGAATGCGCCAGCTCAAACTACATTTCTTCGTGACGTTTTCGCCACAAATGAAACCCCTATCGTTCCACAACCACCGTGCAACTTCTGGCTATTCCCTAAACTGAAAAGACCACTCCGGGGACACTGTTTTGAATTGATTGAAGAGATTCAACGTGAATCGTCGCGCGCTTTATAGGCCATCCCTGCCAATGACTTTTCAGCATGCATTGACGATTGGAAAAAAGTTGTCATAAGTGCAATGTGTCCTGAGGGGATTACTTTGAAGGCGATGAAACAAATTTGGAAGAATAAATAAAGAGTTTTTGAAAAAAAAAAAATAATTGGTCTTATTTTTGGACACAGTATTATATATATATATATATATATATATATATATATATATATATATATATATATATATATATATATAGCTTCGACTATTCACACTCGTACGCTGTGATTGTCGCACTGTTAAATTAATGTTAAGGCCCTATAAAAATAACGGTACTAACAATATATTATTAACTAGATAACAATATATTAGTTATAGCATTACTTTAAGACAAGTAAACGAAAATTATACATTTCAATCACAAAGATGCTCTGTATTTAATACATTAATTCTTATATCTTCTTAATAATGAAATAGATTTTATAATATCTTTTTTTTCATAATTGATCCAAGATAACTTTGCATATGCCTCAGTGCTCTCAACACTTACTGGGTTTTCTGCTAAAGCAGTCAATGTTTTTGCAATGGGTTGCATTATGGAAGGACATAATTTAATTTAATTTTAACGTTAATTCCCATAATTTTGAAATACAAAAGTTAACCTTTTAAAAGAGTCATGAGTTAGATTTGTAAATCACCACCTCACTACCAACTCTAGATTCCTTCAAACTTGCCCGACTCAGTAATTATCATGTTTATCCTTGGCAAAGTCACGGAATCCGTCGATTCATCCTTTTTTTACAGAGCTTGGTACTAAACCCCACAATTCGATTGTCCAACGTGTTATCGTTGCTTGCATTATTTTTCATACTCTAGAACAAGCTACGTTATAAACTGAAATAATGAATATTTAATTAATTAGCTAATTATTTTTCTAGCGATTATTTTTCTATTTACTCACAAAATTTCCTTCTAAATCCATCTGCATAAAAAATTCAAAAGATAAAAAGGTATAATAATATGTTATTGTTACTAATCCTCCTGGTGCAGGAAAGCCTACAGCAGGTCCAGAATACCCCGTCGCAGTCGACTGGGCTATGGCTAATGGCAGTGAATATGCAGCTTCACTTTTAGCGTGGAGCCAAGATGGCTGAAGACTGCTTAAACCTCAAGACAGCTCTCTACGATCATATTGCGACCTGATGGCCAATTGGTTAGCACTCTGGCCGTTGCTCTGGTTGGCACCACAGGCTTCTGGCTCCTGGTGATGGCATGGATGTTTGTGAGTGATTCGTAATTCATTTTAAGCTGTAGGTCCCGGTCTGTTTAGTTCTCGTGTGCACAAGATGACCGTAAAGCGACACACGAAACCAAACCAAAACGATCATATTAGACCGGGTCCTACGATTTAAAGTGGATTTTGAACCACTCACAAACATCCATATAAACCCTCCAGGAACCTGAAGCCTGTGATACAAAGGCCAGAGCGCTAGACACTAGGCCATTCATGGCCGGAATAATATATAAGAATAATAAACATACAAATTTGTGGGCAATTTTTAATGTATGATAATTAGCCCTTTCTTTATTGCAATAATAACTGTTTCTAAAAACTAGTAGACATGATGTTGACTGTGATTGAATGTCTCGCATCGACACCTCTAATAGCCTTGGAGAGTGCAGACTGCAATTTACGAAACAGAAACTTCTGTAAGTTACGTTACTTATAGAAGTTTCTGTTCTAAGAAGAAGCTACAGTAAGTCCATTCTGACAGCTTAGTTTCACTATTCTAAGGAACAACGATAACCCAAGAAATTGGTGTTTCTCATTCAAAAGTTAGCGGCCTGGTGGCTAAATAGATAGTACTCTGGCCTTTGGTATCACAGGCTTCAGCTTTGAAGTGGTTCGGAATCTATGTTAATCTGTAGGTGCCGGTCTATTTAGCCCTCGTGTGCACAAGATGACAGTAGAGCGGCAAACCAAACCATTCGGAAGTTAATATTAAAAACCAGTTCTCGTGGCTGTACAACTAGCACATATGCTTGGGAAAGATTTATATGAAGATGTAATGTCTTCTTTCATTATCAAAATTAGGAAATTAAAAGATTTATTTATAATTTAAATTTTTCTTTCGTAATTTCTTTATAACTGCATCCGTGTCAGCATTGTTTGAATACGACGAAGCAATTGCCCATAAAATTTATTTTGATGATGTATAGTTAGGAAATCTATCGTTATGAAATTGATGTTTGTGTTTTAATATTTGCTCATTCCCAGAAATGTTTGAAGCAAAATTTAATGAAAAGCAATTCTTAGAAGATAGAAGCACGAGCAATTTTTTATCTAGAAATTAAAAAACACGAAAACAATTAGCAAGAAATAAAATACTGTATGTATAACTATAATTTTTAATAAACTAATAACTAATAACTAATAACTAAACTAATAACTTGAATGTATAACTATAATTTTAAATAAAATAATTTATTACAATGATTAATGCAAATTAATATAGAGAACGCCTGATTGAAAAGGTTACACATATCTAATACACGCAAGATAAGTGTAACTAACCTTGTTACCATAGCAACGTATTTCAAATGTTTGGAATTTCATAAAGGATTACTCACTACTTAAATTTTCTGTAATTCGACGCGAGTACAATAGGTGTGGTGTGGATTAATGTATCTGAAATTCTTTACAATTTTAGATGTATATTATTGACCCCCGTCCATTTAGGCTTCCAATTGGCTGGCTTTCTACGACGTCAGATTTTAGTATCCGCTGAGAACATAATTTTATTAATTATCTTGTTTTTTGGAATCATGTTAAATCTACTGAAGTTGATTCTATTATTTTTGAATACCTATTACTTTGACCTGAAGTCCTTCACTACAACAACTACACAAATGTAACAGATTCAGCGTTACAAAAGGTCTACGACTATTTTGATCCTGCTGTATTACATTGACAGCTAATAACAATAGATTTTGATAGGTTTATGTAAACAAAAATGTTTTGAAAAATTTTGTTTTGCATTTCATTTTTTTTCAAATGTATTTCCAGGAACTGTTTTTAGAAAGGAAAATGTATTCCTTTAATGTGGAATATATTTTTTCAAAATTATGATTTATAGCTTTTGACTTAGGTTTTATGTGGAAAATAATTTAAAAAATAACACCCATCACTCACATTTCACAGCAGACCAGCAGCATTATGGGTAGTTATATTACATGCTATTAATATGTATTGGTTTTATGGTTTTATAATAATGAGAACAACCTGCCACTCAAATTTGATAGCAGATATTCGATATCATGTATAAATGTATAATGAGACTCGTGAAACTAGCAAATGGCTATGCGATATTCACAGGTAGATTGAATATAGACTACATCATGATTTGTGATAATCATCGTAATAGGTGATAGACCATTAGCTGAGAAATTTTTACTTCAATGAGAAGCGTGGGAAGCTGACCCCCATCCCCTTGCCCTCTTGGCGGATTTTCTTAAAGGGAGGTTTGGGGAGAAGAAAAAGAGTTCTGCAACGAGTTGACGAGAAATGTTGTTTTCCTTTTATTTGTTGATATTTCAAATTTGTTTGTTTTAAATGTTGTTTTCCTTAGTTTTCCATCTATTTTCAAAGTGAGCCCCTTGTGGTTTCTAGAAATAGGTAAGGTCTGCAGCATACCAGATGTTTAGATTCGTCGTAGACTGGAGAACACTGAAAATTTCTGAATTTAGAGAGAACTGCACTAATGTATCTAATTTATATCCTTAGTTTTCATTTTTTTGTTAATAGAGTTCTTATATATATATATATATATATATATATATATATATATATATAGTGCTTGTAAATAAAAATTAAAGTGTTGCTATGAACCTGAAAGTGTCCCTCTTCTGGAAGCCGTTATAATGCCGAGACGTTACGACATCCATATTGTTCCACTGTAATTTTGAAGGTACAATGCCAAGGGCAGCATCTGGAAATTCACCTCTACTTGTCCACAAAGCAAGAATGTGCAATATCATTTCATTAAAACGACTTTCCGATATGTAGATTTATCGTATTAATCACCAATATAGAGACGTAAGTTTCTAGTTCGGTATCGCCTTTCGAGCATTGAACCATATATATATTTATATACATTAATATATATAAATATATATTTTCTTCAGCAGCAGCAGCGGTGCAACAGCCCCATGGTGGGCAAGGCCGTTTGCCTACTGGCAGGTTTCAAGACAGGAGACGTTTCCTTTTTACAGGGTAGAGTTGTCAGCCCAACGTCCAAATATATATATATATATATGCAATGTATAAAATAAATATTTATGGAAACATAAACAAGCCAAAGATTCCAAGGTTGTTGTTTTTTAACTAAAAAAAAAGAAAGATTTGGTGATGAGAAAATGTAGATAGCAGGAAAAAAAAAAATTTATAAAGTATAATATTTAAAAATTATATATATATATATATATATTAAAAAATGAACAATTTCCACGGAGTCTATAATTGCTCATAAAATTAAACAAAATAAAAATAGAAGCAGATTAAACGTGTAAAATGTTAAAATGAGAAATGTTTCGTAAAAAGTAAAAAAATCGTAAAACTTGGCAGGTACAGCCAATAGCAATCAAAAGGGGAAAAAATTCACCGTGAAAAAGTCATTTAAAGACGGTGGCAGTCATAAAATGTGTGCAGCAAATACAGGTGTAGGGAAATCTCATCGGCACGAAAGATCTGACACCGCGAAGCTCTCTTAGCACGAAAGCTTCCACAAAAATATTATTCAAATCACTCTCTTCACATTTTTTTGTGCACACAAACACCAAAAGCGATACTCTGAATTTTTTATTACATTATATTATAATGATGATGACTGCGTATAGCTCTGAGTTAGATTGGAAAGAAGATTATCATTGTCTCCACCAAAGATCGACTCCTTGATGGTACCACAATTTGGTTTTGCAACATCAGTAGCACCCTTTTTACTGCTCACTTTGCGAAGTACGGATTTATCATTGACAGGAACTTTCGTTTTGGCATCGCTTCTCAACCCATGCTACTCCGATTTTGAATCTCAATACACTCTCCGTTAAATCAGCCTGATTGAGACAATAATAATCATATGTTGTTCCCCTTCGTATCTCTTCTACTATTCACTGAAATTCAGTGGAAGAAATTTCCAACCTGCGGATTTTTCATTTACAGGAAGTTTCGTTTCGACATCACTTCTCTGGTTTCGAACAAAGCTCCTTCAATTCTGAATCTGGATACATTCTCCATTAGTCCAGCCTGATTAAGATAGCGATAACCCTATGTTGTTCCCCTATGTATCCCTTCTACCATTCACTGAAATCCAGCTTAAGAAATTTCTGGTCTACGGATTTATCATTTACAGAAAATTTCGTTTTGGCATCGCTCTTCCAGTTTTGAACCAAGCTCCCTCAATTTTGAATCTTATTGCACTAACCGTTAGTCCATCCTGACGACAACAATAATCCTATGTTATTTGTTTCTGCAATTGGTGATTCTTATTTTTAAATTAATGAGTCTGATTATTATTATTATTAACTCTCATTAAGGTGTTTGTGATGTTCAGCATCTTGCCTCGTTAGTTGGACTACCTGGTGGGAGTTGTCTCTCATACGATACGCAAATGTGGGGTAGCCCCCTAAAAGTCCGCCCAGAAGGGAGACTTTTGACTTGATCTAACTTTGATAATTATATTTTAAATTCATAGACACGATAACAATAACAACAACCCAGAGAAGGTGGGATTGATTCCCATTTGTAGTATGCACTACAATCATTGCCTTGGAAAAAGAGTAGACTCGTTTGAGGTTGTGACAAAAAAGATTTGAATTGCCTGCTTACAATTTTTTTTTGTGGTTTCAGCAATCACTAAGGCACCCATTATTAAACGATACAAGTTTAACAGGTTCCAGGAAATTCACAGAATCATTAATATTACTGAATTAAAATAAAAAATATGTTGCAGATTTTGTTTATAATTTTTATGATTTATTTTCATGATAAAGTCATAATCCAATAAATAAATAGGGATTAATTAAATAAGGATAGAATGCAATTAATAAATAGGGATTAATTAAGTAAGTATATAATTCAATTAACATCGGATTAATTAAATAGGATTATAATCTAATTAATAATTAGATTAAAATTAATAATTAGGGATATAATTCAATTAATAATTAGGGATAAATTCATTAAGAATATAATCCTATTAATAAATAGGAATTAATTAAGGATATCCAATTAATGAATAGGGATTAATTAAGTAGGCATATAATTAAATTAATAAATAAGGATTAATTTTTAGGAATATAATTTAATTAAAAAATAGGAATTAATTAAGAATACAATCCTATTAGTAATTATGGATTAATTAAATAGGGATATAATCCAATTAATAAATAGGGATTAATGAAATAGGGATAAAATCCAATAAATAAGGATTAATTAAATAGGAATATACTCCATTTTATAAATAGAGATTAATCAAATAGTCAAAAAATCCAATTAATAAATAGGGATTAATTCATTAGGAATATAATTTAATTAATAAATAAAGATTAATTAAGTAAGGATATAATACAATTAGCAATTATGGATTAATTAAATAGGGATATAATCCATTTAATAGACAGAGATGAATTAAGTAAGGATATAATTGGATTAATAATTAGGAATTAATTCATTAGAAATATAAATAAATAACTGATAAAAGCATATCTCAAATGTCATATATTCTAATGCAAAGAAAAATATTTTTATGCATCAGATTTAATTAAATTTTAAAAAGAATAATGTTTTTGAAATCATTTATGCATCATTAAGTAAATATTATTAAAAAAAATTACGTCACATTAAGAATAAGAGAAATCTTTTAATAAACATGACGCAAGGAAATTTCGAACACAATAAAAAATCAACGTAATTAACAATAACAGACGAATAATTCCGAATATAACGCCATTGTTCAATAGAGCAAATGATGATGAAACAGAATTTTATTTAAATAACCATTGTTGAAACCATTAGGAATATACATTAAGATGAACTGATATTGCGTCATAGAAACTAAAAATCATTACTTTCCACGCGCGCCTTTCGGAAAGTCTGTTGTCAATAATCGTGAAGACGTCGCCGGAGAGGGCGTGGCCACAGCGTGACGTCACGCGTAAGTGTAAACAACAGTTAAATGAGCATGACGTCACGAAAGCTCGCGAACGAATACAATAAAATTCCACCTGACGACATTTAAACGAAACAACTGCAATAAACGAGGCGTTTTGTGCTATTTTTTATTGAATTTCTGTGGACTACATGTCGCTCTACATGAAATAAAATACAACAGATGTCATTCGGAGGAAAATAAATAAACAGTGGGCTTAGATAAAAGAGAATTTTCACGATTGCTTTTATTGGAGAGGTTGCGCTTCTAACCACACATAAATAAACGACAAAACGGTTATAATAGTATGATATAAATATCGCTTTACAAACTTTTGGTCTTGTGGAAATGAACTTGAATTTGTCGTCAGATATCTCAAAGAATAAATAGCGGAATTATTAAAATATAAAAATTTTTTTATAGTATTATTAAGATTTCATGAGAAGTGATATAGATGGGGTGCAAGAATTTGCGGGTTTGATTCAGGTCAACAATTACTGTTTGGTGGTTATGATAGACTATTAAATTCACCCAATGGTGGTTATGATAGAAAGTATCGTACTTACACAGATCTACCTCATGGGAATTTTCCTGGTTTTCACCAGAATAAGACACGCAAATGCTAGACTTCCACATTCCTGGGAATCTTTTCGGAATATTAGAATATCCTTCATTTCCTTTTGAGGTTCCGACTTATGAATTTATTGTTCTGTCACGACATAAACACAGCAGCTACTTAGAAATACGGGACCATGCTATCCACCATTTTTTGTTGGTGTGCAACCTTCATTTTAAATGTAAAAGTTATTAGTTTAACATTTTTCGTCTAATTTTCCTTTTAATATTATATAATTAAGTATCTCCCACTGTAATACTGCCCTATTTGGATCCGTCCGACATGGTGTTTGCCAATTTTCCACAATCGCTGGTCGAACAGTATATGTCCGCTTTGGAATAAGTTCAACTTGTTATACGTCTTCTCTGGATGCAACTAGTTTTTGTCAGATGTGCGATCTTTGCTTGAAATGCTATTCGAATCTTTGCTAAATGAATGGATGACCATAGATGAGTTAAAATGGACGCAAAAAACTTTGCAAAGACGAATCACCCTCCATAAAGCCTGAAAAAGCTATTGCCAGACACATATCTGGAATGGCCAAAGACATGTCACATTTTCTAAACATCCTGAAGAGATGGCAGACTTCTTTGGGACAGAATTTTTAGGTGGTGATCCTCAACTAGACAGGTCCAAGTTGGAAAAATAGACATCATTTATGCATGTATTTCACCTAGCTGTTTTTGTATTTATGTATTTTAGTATTAAGCAATGCTTAAAATTATTTTATATAATCTAATCAATGTATACTACTGTAATAGCAATAGGATTTTTTTTTCCATGGAAATCGATTAATCGTTTTCCCTCTATTTATTTTCCTTTCCTTCTTATTTGATTTCTTTTCCCTTTCGAGTCATATTTAAAATGAAGGTCGTATACCTAAAAATTTATCCATGTTTAACAGTACTTAAATCAAGTTGAACTTATTCCAAAGCGGACGTATACCGAGGTGTCACTCTGTCTGAAACATTCTTTGAGAGGCTCTCTAAAAAGTTACTTTCATTTGAAACAATAGATGTAGTATTATAGATGTCAACTAAATAGTAAATAGATGTCAACTAAATTAATGTACCATGTCAACAATTAACTTAACTAAGTTATCCAATTTCCCTTTTTTTTTTCCCTTTTTCTTTTTTAAGGAAAAATTTCGTAAAATTTCTGAAACAGATCTAAGACACATATTGTGTCCATAATGACTATTAGAGGAGCAAAATTTTCTCTTTTTTTTCTTCTTGAGAAAAAAAAAATTCATTTGGTATGAGTTCAAAGATCTGAAACGGATTAAAGATATTGTCAATAATTAATTATAGGTACACAATTTTCCCTTTATTTTTTCCTTTTTTTCTTCTTGAGAGAAAAATTCGTATGGTATAAGTCCATTTTGGTATGTCCAAAGACCTGGAATAGATTAAATACTTATACCGAAATACCGTTTTTTACCCGTAATAACTTTGATCTTCCCTAATCGCAGCTACCAACTCAAAAAAGAGAGCATTTTTCATCATCTAACAGACTCCCAAATGGTATAATACCTCAACCCCTATTTCACCTTTAGTACAGTCTACTACTACACCACATCACTGTGCCTAAAGGTGAGTTGCCCCTTTACAGTGTGGGAATGATATGAATGAGAAGTCTGATTGGGCTTTGTGATGCCCTATGGTCCTATGAGACCGGACCTACGGCTTAAAGTGGATTTCGAACCAGTCACAAACATCCATGGCACCACCAGGATTCAAACCGAAACCTGCGGCACCGAGCGCCAGAGCGCCAGCCACTCGGCCATCAGGTCCCAACCTTTAGTATAACCATATACCATCGAACTATATATATTATTTGATACTCGATGATTCATCATCATCATCAGTGGCGCAACAGTCTCATGTTGGGCCAAGACCGTCTGTCTGCTGGCAGATTTCTGGACAGGAGATGTTTTCTTTTTACGGGGTAGAGCTGTCAGCACTACGCCCTACAGCCGTATTAGACCGGGACCTGCAATTGAAAGTGGATTCCGAACCATTATAAATATCTATGGCACCACCATAACTCGAGCCCGAAATATGTGGCAGTGATTTCCAGGGCGCTAGACACTCGACCACCAGGCCCCATACTCGATGATTACTCGATATTTGTTTGAACAGACTCGACTGACCGATTTAGCCATTTAGCCATCCGAACAAGATTCGACCCCCTCTCCAAATCATTATCTGCTGTGGACCCCTATAGCTCGGCAAATTACCCCTTAGACGAAAATGGGTATTTCCTCTTCATGTGGCCGTCCCCCTAAAAGGATAAAGGGCTGACTGCAACTTGATGGGAAAATAAATGAGGTGTTCTCCATTATCAGATATAAATGAAGGACTAAATTGTTCAAGTTCAATCATTTTCTTTCATTAATGGTTCGCATGGCTTGATTGGGATCAAATTATGAATCACAATTTAAAGGAATTCGCATAGAAGGGATATTGACTTCGAAAAGGTTATAGAAGTGTAACATGGAGAAAATATAGTTCCACATTTCCAAACTGTTGGATTTAAAAAATTATCTATTAGTGGTCACCCTTTTATGAAAGCAGCTTATAAATCTCACTATGGAAGTACATTTACTGGCAAAAGTTAAGCACGCAGCGCTAAAATGCGGAAAAAACGACAAGTTCTTCTTTGATTGATACGAAATGTGGTAGAAAATTGCAAATATGTTTAAGCATGAAACAAGACAAAGAAGTGCATACAAAGATGAAAACAGTATTAAATTTTCATAAATTGTAACATGAAATCATATCAGAGTCCTTAACAAACAAATTGTTTAGAGCAAAAGCAAACAAAGAAAACTGACATTAATAGGGTATGTGAGCACATCTCACCTGCATACAAAGTTTACAACATGCGATATGTCCATGAGGTAATCAACCACAGCAGAGTCACGTAATCACCCTTCCTCGAAAGAATAGTTTACAGCTTGGTAAGAGTGCCTGATGGGTGGAAAAACTTTTGCATATAGCCAGCCGAGTGCATCACAAAGATTTTCAATGGGATTCAGGTGGGGGAGTGAATGCCTGCCACACCATACGCGCAATCCTTTCACTCTTCAGGTAATCGTCACCGATCACAACTTTATGGGGTGCTCATTATCATCCATTAAAACGAAAGCAGCACCAACTGTTGCAGCGTATAATCTCACAATGGTGTCTATGACTTCATCCCGATACCATATAAACATCACAAAAACCCTTTTAAAAATGGGCAGGTCAATGCGATATCCCAATGAGATCCCTGCCATGATGCATCTACTTCGGAATGTATGATGTTCTGGGGATGATGGCGTTTCTTCTTCACAGACTCTACCATGCTTGCCATCTGTTTCATGGAAGATTGCGATTCATCCGTGAACATAACTTTACCGCTATAAGACACAGTACAAGTGACATATTGCTCCTCTGGATTGGTCGTTATATAGGAACACAAGCTCAGGGTACCCGTGGTTATAGTTTATTCATGTGTAGTCTTAAGGGCAGAGTAGTGGCAGATATCACCTTACAATTGAATGATGCTTCTGGGATTGCTACATATGCATGTGATTCAACGGACATGGGACAAACTTTGTGGATGGGTAGAGTTTACTAAAACATCCTTTTTCTTAAATAGGAATACATAATCGGATTGAGGCATCAACACGCTTTCAAAAGAATTCCTCGCGAAAACCGCTACTGTGTTTCAACTGGTATCCGTCACGTGACGAGTTTCCAGTACGAGATTTACGAGACTCCAGTTGACGGAATTGATGACCTCGTTGCTTGACTATTCATTTCTGCAGTCACCTGTCATCGCTACCTGTCAAAACGCCTATCACCTTTGAGCTGTTCACCAATCACCCCTTCGATACTACTAAGCATGTTGGTGGTCGCAAATTCAAAGAATCCCTTTGCAATGAGTAAAAAAAAAAGGGGGGGGGATTTTCTCTTCGTGTCTAATTTTTCGCTTTCATGCCTCTACGCTTCACTTCCCATATATTCTCATACAAAAATGTTTTGTCAAGCTGTACCATGTTCCAAAGTTTGTCCCATGATTATTGCACACACATTATATATATATATATATCCTTTATAACATCGAATTTGCAAATATATTTATTTTACATTTGTTTTCAAGTGATATATACTGAGAACAGGTTGTATAGAAAACAGGAAGAAAGTCATTTTGAAGGTCTGCGTGAATAATATAATCTTAAAATTTTTACTAGAAATATGAAATAAAATTTCCGTGGCATATTATTTCCTTTTAGCTTTTATTAGCCGCTTATTCTTCTATGAAAATGTTTTTCCAATTTTCTATTTCTTTCTATTTCATTTTAAAGCACATATCCATTAAATTAATTCTTTTCTCAGTAATTTTTTTTTTCAGACATTTTTCCTGATTCTTTTTAGGATTGCTTTCTTTGACGAATTTAACTTTTTTCTCAAAAGACAAATTCAATACCACAAGGAGAAAATTGCAAAATTTCATTCTTAGGAGTCTTCTATTTCCTTTAGCCCATTCTGCCTGGACAAGATGAAGGTTTTTACAGAGCTGTACGAATGAAATGGATAAGAAATAAACAGGTTTATTGACTTTAGTCTGTAAATGAAATTGAAGGAGAAAAAAAAAAAATATAAAGTTGCACAAAGGAAAAAAAAAAAAAAAAAAAAAAAAACAGGCAGCGCTGATTTTAGCAATATATTTTCTATAAAATGCAACTGGATGATGTAATCTTTTATTTTATTTTTTTCTTTGTTTAGAAATATCTGCTTGGAAATGTTTCTGTGAAAATAAGTTGATCAAATCTAATTGGTATGTTAACATGCGTTCTATTCCTTTTGGTAGCTTCGATCGTAATTACAGATATAAGGATGTAATCAGTATAATCATTGTCTTTTACAGTGAAAAAGAGCAAAACAACTGGTCCTGACCAGGTTGATGAGTTTTACATTGACAAGTACAAGTGGTACAAAAGTATTCGTAAACACTTTTGTCAAAATTAGATGGGCGTATGTATTACAGTGCCCAAAAAGTAAGACCAATTATTTATTTTTTTTCAAATACTCTTTATTTATTTTTCCAAATTTATTTCATCGCCTTCAAAGCAATCCCCCTCCCTAATTTTCATATTCTATCGAAACTAATGGCAAAGGAATGGACAGAATTTGAACCATATGATAATAAAATTATCTTAACAATATATATATATATATATATATATATATATAGGGCCTGATGGCACTCGGTACCACCGGTTTCGGGTTCGAGACCCAGCGGTGCCCTGGCTGTTTGCAGTGGTTCGGAATCCACTTTAAACTGTAGGTCCCGGTCTAACAAGTTCGTAGAGCGTTGCTGGGGCAGTGTTACTCCACGTCCGTAGTTTATCTTGAAGCTACACGCACCTCCTGGATAGTGGTAAAAGGGAGTAACGTCGGTGCAGAGCTTACCTTAAGGCATTCAAGACAACTGTCTAAATATTTGCCAGATGCATTAGAAAATATAAATATTTTATACGTATATATAGACAGAGAGATAGAGGAAAAGAGAGATATATATATATATATATATATATATATGTGTGTGTGTGTGTGTGTGTGTGTGTGTGTGTGTGTGTGTGTGTGTGTGTGTGTGTGTGTGTGTGTGTGTGTGTGTGTGTGTGTGTGTGTGTGTGTGTGTGTGTGTGTGTGTAGTATAACGCAGTGAAGTTATGTCGCCTCTGTGCTCTCCGCATACTAACAGTAATTTCTCACTTTTTTTTTTTACACAGAGCACGTGCTCTTTTTAATGTTTTTTTTTTATTTAATAACTAAATAAGTAAAATTTTGACAATTAAGATATTTATAATTACACGGTGGTACAGGGCAATCCCTAAGTACTCCAATCATACACTAGCCTCTACTCTACTCTACAAGAAGTTCTCCTTAAAGTGTTCGCCGACGAGTAGCAGTGTGCGATGCGGGAGAATGCAGGGAAGGACGGCGGTGACGGAGCGAAGGAACGAGGAAGCGGCCGTGCGAGGTGCCATGTCGCAACGGGTCTTGAAGGTCAAGAGCGGAGCAGGAGCATCGGCACGGGATTGGCGCAAACAAACAAACCGCTGCTGTGCAGGTGGGAGCGCTCACTTCAATAGCCCTCCTTTCCAGCTAGTACTGAGAAGGGGGATTTCATACACACTAGGACAGAGATTTGTGGACACGGATTACTACAAACACACAAAAAACAACCCGGAAAATCATCAAAAAATATGTTCGTATAGATCGAAAAGTCGATAGACCCTGTTGACTAATGACTTTTTAACAAATGAAAGCACTACAGCGGTATAGTTAACGATTGTGCGGAAAGATAAATATCTCTTTTAAAAGCAGAAATCGAACGAATCGACAATGTATTAGGGATTGTGTGTCATATAGAGACAGCGCAAAGCAATTTTTGTAAGAAAAGGGATCGATGGTTAGAGTAAAATTTTTTCATGTCATTTTTTTTTTTTTTATTTTCTGTAGTTTAAATTTGCTACTGCATATTTCATTATAAGGTTTGGTTTGTAGCTCTAAGGTCATTTTGTGCACAGTTAGGGCTAGTTAGACCGGGACCTACAGTTTAATGTGAATTCCGAACCACTAACAAACATCCATGCTACCGCCACGATTCGAACCTGAAGCCTGGGGTACCAAAGGCCAGACCGCCAGCCAATTGGCCATCAAGCCGCAAAAGCAATACTACATATTGTTATCAACAGTTAATATGCAATAATTCCGCCCGATGAGTGAATATAAGACGAGAGTGTCATTTTCCTTAAAAAAAAAAATGACTCTAAATGAAGTTTAAAACCCATACATAAGCCGAAATGGTAAAAATTCTACGTATCTTACCAGACTAACCAATTCGTATATAAGCCGACGCTTGTACACTGGCTTTAAGAAAGTTCTAAAAAAACTCGTTTTATAAACGGAAATATGCGGTACTAAAAATCAAAATTATTTTTTAAATTTAAACGTCTCCGAAACTACCTTTCCCCCTATCACACAGCTGAATCCATTCGTCTTGGCCTTTTGGGGGGTTTCCACACAACCGATGAGCGAACTATACCTGCTTTGTTATAAAGTCCGAATTAATATACGTCCTCTTGGGGCACAAATAATTTTATTTGGTATATACAAGTAGTATGCAATCTGGGTAGTACCACGGTATATACAGGGGGCACTAGAACAATCAAGGAGGGTGATAATAACCTTGAGTGCCGTTGAAAGACCTAAAACCTATCTCCCCTTTCACGACGTTCTGTTTGAATCCATCCGACTTGGCCTCTGCCACTATTCCGCACACGTCGGCCTCGAACTATGCCTCGATGTACGTCTGCTTTGTTATATATCCAACTTAATATACGTCCTGTTGGGGCACAAATAATTTTATTTGATATAGACAAGTAGTTACCCGGTGTGGGTGGTACCGCCTCTGAAGGGGATTTAATAAAAAACCAGAGAGCGGTGAAAACATTAAAGAACAATAAAAAATTTAGAAAAACTATTCGTCGATGATTAAAAATAGCCAACAGTGCTGGCTGAAAAATCAAATAATTATAGTTAATCTTGTATTATAGACTGTACTAAAACAAAACCTTTCAATGCATTTTCTTTTTGATATTAAGTGAAAAGCGGCTTTAGTGTGATCACAAATTTGTTAACAAAAGAAAAAGAAAGAAACCGATTGCAGAAAGCGAATCTCCAATAATTTTACAGTATACATATTACTTACTGTTGACAAAAAGAAACGAGGCGTAATTCAATGATAGCCGCACACTATAATCATCTTTCTCATCAGTATCATTTTTAATGTTATTCATAATTTTTATTTTCATATTATCCTTCGTTATAATAATTTTTGTGAGTAAAGCGAATGTTAGTTATTATGGTGCATTTTAAATAATATTTTTTGTAATTTCGAGGTTCAAGATGTCTTATTTATAACATTTTTATTTACTATATTTCAAACGTAAGTAAATAAATAGATACAAATAACATGATTTTTTTACTATATCTTGATTTGTTTAAATAAGGTAGATTTCATTGTGGGCCTTGAGTAAATATTTTATCTTGAAAGAGGGCTGCATAAACAAATAAATTTGAATCCAATGGTACAGACCGATGTTTGGAATAGGACTCGAGTGAGTCAAAAATGTATCGATCGATACCTTTGCAGAAAGTACTGGCTCAACAATGTCCAAACAATGTTCTTTATAACTTTTAGAAGGAAGGATCAGACAATGTGACATTTCCAAAACAAAAGCAGAGTAAAAATTGTTTGACAGATTTTTAGTAAAAGTCAAACTATGTAGTCCATGTAGAAAAACGAGACCCAAAAAGAGAAATATGCGTGTATTTAGTCTCACTGCTTTTGTATTTATGCATTTTAGGATTAAGCAGTGTTTCAATTATTTTATACAATGCTATCAAGTTATAATATGCAAATAACAATAAGATTTTTTTAAATCGAAACAGTTTAATTAATTCTTAAGGAAGAATGCGATACGAATCTTTTCTAATTTCCCGAAATCTTTTCTAATGGGAAAGATTCGTGTTTCTTAGGAAAAAATCATTTGATACAAGTCCAAGGATCTGAATGGGTTAAGAACGTATACAGAAATATCACCATATTTGTAATGGGAAAATTTATTGGTTTATAAGATCTGGAACGTGTTAAGGGCGTATATCGAAGTACTATTTATATTTGTTAAGCGAAAAATTCGTTTGGTAAACGTCTTCTTTGATTTAAGTACAAGAATCTAGAACAGATTATGGATGTATACTGAAGTACCACTATATTTGTTATGGGTAAAATTCATTTAGTATCAGTCCAAAGATTTGGAAATTGTTAAGGGCATATACAAAAGATACCATTTATATTTGTTATGAGAAAAATTTATTTGGTATACGTCCTATTTTTGGTTAAAGTACAAGGCTCTGGAGTACCACTATATTTGTAATGGAAAAAGTCCAAGATCTGGAACTGTTAAGGACTTATAGGTTTTCCATATGTAGACTACTCATGGGATGTCCGTCCTAATTTGTAGAACGGACTGAGGATGGACAGAGAGAACGCAATTTTATTTGCTATGAAAAATTCCTTTGGTATACGTCCTGGGTTTGGCTTAAATAAAAGGATCTGGAATGGATTAGGACGCATACCGAAGTACCGTTATATTTGTAATGGGTAAAATTCATTTTGTATAAGTCCAGATCCGGGACATATTAAATAGACGTATACCAAGATACGACTCTGCATTTGTTATGAGAAAAATTCGTTTGGTATACGTCCCATTTGGTTTAAATAAAAGGATCTGTAACAGATGAAGGACGTATACGAAGTACCACTATATTTGTAACGGAAAAAATTTATTTGGTTTTAAGTCCAAAGATCTGGAACTTGTTAAAGACTTATTATCCATGAGTATACTACTCATGGGATGTCCCGTTCTGCTAAGTAGTCCAGTAGAGCACTGAGGATTAGACACAGACACCACTTATATTTGCTATGAGAAAAAATTCTTTTGGTATACGTCCTTTTGGTTTAAATAAAAGGATCTGAATGATGGAGGAAGGGCATACTAAAAGTACCACTATATTTGTAATGGGTAAAAATTCATTTGGTGTACTTAAGTAAATAAATTTGAAACTTATTAAGGACGTATACCAATACACTGTACCGGTAATAATTTTATTTTATTTATTATGCATCTGGAAGCAAGTGGACGATAAGATGTCAATAACATTGTTCTCCGTTATCGATAGCTTCGTAAGTCGTTTCGCGTTTAAAAATGTCAAACTTGCAGCACTTCGCGTCATTCTTCCTCCTCGTAACAGACGCTCTCTCCTGGCTGTCAGCAGAGTACAAGTTCTCCGCCACTCTGTGCCTTTCGGCATGTCAACGAAATGACAAAATCACTGCTCTTTATGACACTTCTCCCCAGAAACGTCTTGGCGTCAAGTTGACACCACGACAACGCTAGGCATAGGGGCACTTAAACGAGCTCTAAATTTGGGTTAAATTTTACCTTATTTCTTATGTTAAGATCGCCCTAAGAAAATAATATGAAATTTTTAGAGTATTTTCTTTCTTTTATCTTATTTAAAATAAAAGGATATATTATTAATTAAAAAAAAAAATAATGGTAAAAATCATATGGGAATTCGAGTGTTTACCAACAACACCACTGCTTTATCACCACACAAGTAGTTACCAACCTACTTCTGTCCCAGACATTTCTCAACATTGGAGGTCTTACATAACGCTACCCTGGATCAACAATGAATGATCTTGAGAAGCTATTTTATTATTGAGAACAAACAAGATTTAATGTATTACAAATACATCGTATGTGTGCTTAAAATGTACAATTTCCTTTTACTTGTCTTCAACTGTTCCATATTACTTTAGCACCTGCTACTTTAGTACCGTCTTTTTATAGAGCATATATATTTTTTTTTTGTAAACACGTTTAGAATACGGTGATGCGTTTAAATTAGTGTAAGTAAATCTTTAAAGTTGTAAAGAGTGGTTCGAATCCACTTTAAGCTGTAGGTCCCCGTCTGTTTAGCCCTCATGTGCACAAGATGATCGTACAGCATTAAAAACCTGTATTAACCTGTTTTACGACAAACCTGTACCATAAAGTTGTAAAAGATAATTCGTCATTCAAATGTATGAGTTCAATAAATGTCATTGAATTTATCACACAAATTCTATGAAAAGAGACCATAGCAGATAAAGTTACGATACACCTAGAGTACATGAATGCCCTTTAAGTCAATTTCATTACTAAACCTTTAAAGTAATAAAATACCCTCTGTTGTGCAAATGCAAGAGATCAATATGCCATTCAATTTATTTCTAAATCATTTAGTAAAGATCATAGCACATAATTTTTTACATGAAGTTAAGATACATGAGTACAAAAATGACTTTTATGTATGTGTTCAAAGTAAATCTTTAAAGTAGTAAAAAATACTTTGTTATGCAAATGTATGAGTTCAATAAATCCCAAATTTATCTCCCAAAATCTTTTCAGTCCTTTAGTGAAGATCATAGTTCATAAAATTACGATACATTAAGAGTTGAAGGATGCATTTTAAGTCAGTGTAAATAATAAATCTTTAGTGCAGTAAAATATACTTTGTTGTGCAAATGTATGGATTCAAAAAATGTCCTTGAATTTATTCACAAATTCTTTCTAAATTCTTTAGCAAAAGTCATAATACAAAAGAGTTAAGATACACTTAGAGTACAAGAATGCCTTTTAAATCAGTGTTAATACTACAATTTTAAAGTAGTAAAAAATACTTTAAAGATACTTTTTAATTTCTTTTAGTTTCGATAAAAAAACCAGGAATCAGGAGTTGGTACAAAACAAATGACATGCCATATCCCAATAAAATTTTATTTCATAATCTCATAAAAACTGTTTTCAGTTGTACAAGTTTTTGATGCTACTGTTATGCAGAGGGATTATAAGACCGTTATAAGTTAACAAAATTTAGAAGAAAAAAATTTGTGTTAAAAATTAAAAAAATAATGGAAACAGAAAAGAGGATAGCCATTTAATAAATAGGACGAACACGAAAGAGATATTTTCCAAGCGATTTGTAATGATATTTGCAAGATAGATGAAAATCTTGATCAGTAATTATCACATTTAACTATTGATTCGGCGTTCCGTAAAGCGTTTTTGATTATTCTTAACTTCTTTCCATGTTTTTTCCCCTCTATTAATACACATCGTTATATGATGAACATTTTGTTTATTTTAATAAAAGCTATTTAATTAAAAACAGTTAGTATTTTTATAAAGTTTTCTTCGAAGAGAGTTTAAGAAAGAAGAAGAATATAGGACAGTCATTAAAAAATGATTTCTACACAGTCATTTGGACGACTTGTCAAAATAATATTTTGACACACCAACATGACCATTTAAAAAAAAGGTCTTGAAAATCATACCACAAAGGAACTTAATGGGACAAAATCCAATCGAAACAAGTATTTATTACGATTACGGTTCAAAATGTGGAAATTAGAACCATGGAAAAAGAGAAAAATATGAAACAACAAAGAACAATAAGAACAATCTATCGAAACATAGAACACCAATTTAATTAGTTGATGGCTTGGCAAAATACCATCTTGTAGATCAAATGACAATGTTCTATAAAAAGGCCAACCAAGAAGTTTTAACAATTATCGCTTCTACCAGATAAATAATTTATGTAATGTGTGTGTGATGATGAAGTTTGGATGATCTCGCTACTATCTCAATCGGTCTACCCTGTATCTGTCCGGGCCCTCGCTCTTTCGTTGCTTAGGTCTGCCGCTTCGATTATCGTGAAATGTTGCGAACCTTGATTATATTTTGCTAACATCGTAATCAGGTATAAGTTACAGAAGTGCATTTTCACTGTAGTTCACTTATAAGTAGTCGGGATTGCGTTTAAGTTTTTAACTCAGTCGCAGATTCATACATCATTCAATCATAATTTTCAGGCATTCTAGTACTTTAAATTTAAATGAAACTCAAAAAAAAAAAAAAAAAAAAAAAATCTACATTTTTTTTTAACGAAATCATTTTTTTAATTTTAAAAATTTAAATAATTTTTTTAAATTATTAATTTATTCAAAATAAATATATTATTATTAATTCAATTATTAAATTAATTAAATTAAATTATTTAAAATTAATTACATTATTAATTAATTTATAAAAAAATAAAATTTCGTTCACTTGTTAATTTAACTGCTGCCGATCAAGATCAGAAATAAAAAAAAAAAATTATGTAGCACCCTTAACGATAAACAAGGTTGTCATATTCTTTTGAAATAATTATAGGCAAAGCGCCATATTTTGTTAATTATCGCTGGTTTGGCGACATGACGAAACCTGTGAGCCAAATTGCGGCCCAACCCGCCACCTTTCTTGAATGTTGGAATGCAAACATTCCCCTTCACGTCATGGCAATACCGTTGTTTGAGCGAAATCAGAGCTCAGCTTTCGTCATGCACAGCTGACCTGAAAAGACGCCCGCCGCTGCAGATAACGCCAGGTCATATCCAGCAGAGGACGAGTTCTTTCCGTACGATCAGCTTTGGTATTTCTTAACGTATCTTTAAGTACATCACTTTTTGGAAAACATTAATAGAGCACGGCTAATTAAAACTATGGATTGTAAAATACCTCTCAATAAATAAATAAAATAATTCTGTTACACTAAATGCATACACGTTGCAGCTATGGGTATGGCTACAGAAAAGACTATAAACTATTTGAAAATTGTAAATAAGTATACCTTTGAAATATAAAGTATACTATATTATACCAATATAAATATACCATGAAATATATATATACATACACACAGTAACAGATCAAAAGAGCGAATCATGGCCTAGTACAGTAGGCGCTCTATCGTTAGATCTGGCACATATTCGATCCGGCATATCATTCAGGGCCACGGCCTTGCAGGATTAGCAATTTTCAGATTTTCTAGAGTCAATATAATTTTGACCAGGATACCAAAAAATAAATGACTATAGATAAAAATCTAAACTGTTAAAACATATACATATATTTATTCTACGTATGCACATTTTGATTCTGTGTAGACGATGCAATTATCCGACCAGTATCTTGTCAATCTAGCTACTTCAAAATCGAAAATCATACATCGAATATCCATTTAATTGAATATTCTTGTATTAATAAAAAAATCACAAAAATTAATATAGTACCAGATAGATAAAACAAGTTGCGACAAACTGGTCTATGACAAATAAAAAAAATTAAATATGAGCGCTTACAAAATATCCGTGGTTCTGAGCTTTTCTTCAAATAAACGCTACAAATTATACAAAAATAATGAGATCTATGCTGTATTGAAATGAAAAATAATTTTTACTATAAATACCAGCCAAAAATGTGGGCAGCGTTATGTTGCGACTTGGTGGTCAAGGTCAACAAACGTCCAAATCCACATGGGGAAAAAACCGAAAGCGGACGGCTCGATCGGTGCCGGAATGTAAAAATTCCGAACCATCGAATGCCCGATTAAAGAAAGCTAATTGCAGTACGGTCATGGCAAAGTACAGGGTGGAGTCACTGATTTCAGAAAAGAGGGAGATTTGATAGCGCTTGTGACAATGCATGCTAATAATGCAATGTATCACATTCATACTGAAACTATTCGGTGGGAGTTTGCAATTCTTATCTCATACGACAGGCAAATGTAGGGCAGTTACTCCTATACAGTACTCCATTAAGGCAATGTCCTTGATCACTTGTTCTAGCCTTACATAAGTGGAACGGAAAACCCACCGATGTTCAACATACACACAAAAAAATTGCACGTGAAATGGAATAGTTAACATAACGAATGCAAATGCTTATATGAAAAAAAATTTATATTACTGGATACGACAAAATTGCAATTACAATTTACAATTTTTGTAAGCAGTTTTAAAAATAGAATTTGTTTACAGAAATAAATATTGTAGAGAAAAAAAATATATGCAGATAACGAACCTTAATCCAGGATAGTTCGTTATTAAGGATCTGAACTTTAATCCTAACTTTAACTTTTTAAACTCTTAACCAAAATTATTTCATTTAATATTTTCTATTATATAGAAAATATTAAATGAAATAATTTTGTATTATTTAAATGTTTTTATTAAACTAAAAGCTTGATCGTGTTCCCTATTTTAATCAATTATTCATTAAAATCTGAAAATATTTGCAAAAATTACCAATTATTTATGTATAAATTAAAATGGACACATTGGAAGAATGCCAAGGTCTGTTCATTTCTGGTCTAGACAAACTGGCCAAAAATAAAATTCATTTGCTGGGGTATTAATAATTAAATTCTTTAATAACTGAAACGGTAAAAAGAGAGAAGGACAAAAGCCATGACCGCAGCGTAATCTTTCGGCCTTAAGCTCCTTTCCCTGGGCACCTGGGTTATGATTATTTACCAAGATATTCGAATCAATAAACACGGGCGCAGGTTTATTGATTCACTAAACGTTCTTCTTTCTTGAAATTCGAGAACGTTATACATGAATCTTACTATTCATCTTCGATTCGAATAGCTATCCAGCGATTGAGGAATATTAACCATTCATTTAAAACATGATATCACATTAAAGAGATAATATATAGATATTATTATTATACTGAAGAGATAATATATAGTTCAAGGGTGGCCAACCCGCGACCAACCTTGAATATTTTTCGGTCCCTGAGATTTATCAAACTATTACAAAATTTATTTATTTTATAATGGCCAAAGTAGTGAAATCCAACATATTTAAAAATGCATTATGTGTGACTCCATGTATTCAACGATGAATAGTCTAAATGATGGGAAAAAGTTAACTTTGATTTTAAAATAATATTCTTGCTATTATAGGATAGGAAATGTCTGTTTTATTGATGAGTTTACAGTTATGAGTTAGCAGAGTAATTAAATTATATTCTGCGAACTCATGCTTTGAACATTTCATATAACAGGTTCTATATTTCACTTTGAGTGATCTCAGTGGCGCAGTGACCATCCCTAGATGCGGTCAGTTGATTGTTGATAGCAAAGCAAAGCAGACTCTTAGTTCAAGTTGTTAACCTTTTGGTTCAACTTCACCTGCGATTCGTTATTTTTCGAAAATGAAATTGACCCAACACATAAAACACTGTCAAACATAACGGACGCTAACCTGCAACAAGCATTGCGATGTGCAAATAACCACATTGAGATCAATTGAAAGCTAAGAAAGAGTGGAGAAACAAATATTGTATAATATCGTATCAAAATAAATATTTCTTAAGGATTTCATTTTTAGTGTTGTATATTTCTTTACAACGAGCGTTTACTATCATTATTATTATATAATCTATTCTTACGTGTAAGAATAATAGTAAACACAATAATAATAACTCATTACGTTTCAAGTTTTCACTTCACAAAAATGTCTATAATGGGTCTCAATCTAATATGGGTATACATAATTTTATAGGCAGCCCGCGGAGTTAGGATTCATTTCCAAAGTGGCCCGCGAGATCATTTGGGTTGACCATCCCTGATCTAGATGCTGCTATCTTCCAAATGAGGATAAAGAAAAAAAAGTTATCTTGAGGAAAACAAATGTATGTTTGTTAATTTTTATTTTTACTTTTGTCCGTGGAGTGGATTTATCTATGGTCAGTCACGTGGAAATTTTTATCGATTGATAGGATATATTTCATAATATACTAAAAATGTTATACTAAAAAAATCTATCATGCATTTTAGTATTAAAAGTTAGCTAATATTTTTCAATCATAAATTGCAATTAAAATTTCTGTTAGATTTATCCTATATTCTTATTTATTTCAATTTTTTTTAAGCTGTTGTAGTCCAAAAAGTCAGTTGTTGTTATTTTTTCACAATAAGTTTTTAGTAATTTATTAGTTTTATTCTAAACAATATCATAAATACTTTCATAAAAAATGTCATATCATTTTTGACACAAATAGAACATACAGCATATAACTTTTTTTTTTTTTTTTTTCTTTACGACAAGAAATAAATGTCAAATGTTAATATAATGTAGGGGAAAAAATATGTTAAAAAATATGTAGGGAAAAAAATGTGTTAAAAAGTACGTAGGGAAAAAAACCCCAGCGAAACACCGTACGCATAAAATGAAAAGTTAACTAAGACTTATCTTCAATGCAATATTTTCAATGATTATTGCCAGGAAAAATTCTGATTCGTGATGAATAAAATATTATAATAATTTTAGAAACATCTAAAAAACACGTTTCATTTTCGATTATGCAATGGAAAAAAAAAAAGTTTAAATATCATGACCTTTCCATCACACCAAATCAACTTACAGAAAACAGAACAAAAAGCTGTAGTAATTTGGTTATGCTTTTCACGTAGGCTGATTGGATGTCATGTGCTGTGACGTCAGATTTTTTTTCTTTTATTTTCCCTAATTGGGATTTAATTTTCCCTATTCCAAGTGTAGTGTTACTCATGTACGTGCTCAGCGCTAGAGGACAAGGTGAATCAATGTTTGTTTGTTAACGATTTGAATGATTTGCTTTTAGATTGCCATTATGATTCATGATTTCTTTTTCTTTATGAAAAGATCGTGAATTAGCGAGACAGAGATGATCATGTGATTTTGCATGTATTTTGTTTCCATAAGTAAATGAGCATATTTGAAGAGTTTCTATAAATAGCGTTTGTGTGATTATCTTAATTAAATTTTCCTCTTAAGATTTGTTTATGAATTATGTAATTGGTAATTAATACATGACCTACATTGAAATTTCTCATTAAATATACATAATTTTGGAAATTAAAAGCGCATATTACACGGAATAAAGTTTCGATAAAATTAGAAATGAATACTACTTTAATAAACATTAAGACATAATATATGTCTAACATAATATTGTGTCTAATAAATTAAAGCATTATACTTCATTTTTCATAAAAAGTATAATAATAATAATAATAAAATTCTTATTATTAATATTACAAATTCTTATTTTTCTTATTATTAATATTACAAATTCTTATTTTTCTTCTTATTATTATTAATATTACAAATTCTTCTTATTATTATTATTGTTAATATTACAAATTCTTATTATTGTTATTAATATTACAAATTCATATTTTTCTTCTTCTTATTATTAATATTACAAATTCTTATTTTTTTTCTTATTATTATTAATATTACAAATTCTTCTTATTATTATGATTATCAATATTTCAAATTCTTTTTTGTTCTTATTCTTCTTATTAATATTAGAAATTCTTATTCTTCTTATTTATATCAGAAATTCTTCTTCATCTTATTATTAATATTATAAATTATTATTCTTATTATTAATATTATAAATTGTTATTATTAATAATAATAATATTGCAAATTGTTAATATTCTTATCCTTGTTATTATATTCTTATTCTTATTCTCATTATTATATTATTATTATCTTATTATTAATATTATTCGTATATTACAAAATAAATATGTATTTTAGTGGCCTAAATTAACATTTGCTTTTAAGCTGAGATTGTTTCTTATGAAATTGTAATTCATATTTTAATAAATTTTTTGTATTAGCTAACTGTAATAAAATATTAAATATTTTTTCCACGGGGTTTTTTAACTAGTCATCTTATTATTAATTTTACAAATTCTTATTTTTATTATTAATATTATAAATTTTTATTATTATTATTATTATTAATATTGCAAATTGTTAATATTCTTATCATTCTTATTGTATTATTATTATCTTATTGTTCTTATTCTCATTAATAAATTATTATTCTTGATATTAAAATACAAAATTCTTATTATTAATATTATTCGTATATTACAAAATAAATAAGTATTTTAGTGGCCTAAATTAACATTTGCATTTAATCTGAGATTGTTTCTTACGAAATTGTAATTCATATTTTAATAAATTTTTTGTGTTAGCTAACTGTAATAAAATATTAAATATTTTTTCCACGGGGTTTTTTAGCTAGTCATCTTATTATTAATATTACAAATTCTTATTTTTATTATTAATATTATAAATTATTATTATTATTATTATTATTATTATTAATATTGCAAATTGTTAATATTCTTGCCCTTATTATTATATTATTTATTATCTTATTATTCTTATTCTTATTATTCTTGATATTAAAATACAAAATTCTTATTATTAATATTATTCGTATATAACAAAATAAATAAGTATTTTAGTGGCCTAAATTAACATTTGCATTTAAGCTGAGATTGTTTCTTACGAAATTGTAATTCATATTTTAATAAATTTTTGTGTTAGTTAACTGTAATAAAATATTAAATATTTTTTCCACTGGGTTTTTTAACTAGTCATAAACCAGTTTGGAAATGAAAAAAATTCTTTCCTTTATGTAAGCAAAGCATTTTTAAAAAGTTAATAGTATTGTCCTTTTTTTTAAAAAAAATAGTTTTATATCATTTAATGTGTATGCAAAAAGATATTCGACCTATTTAAAACACATTATAAGTGTGCCATAGTCTGATTTTTTTTTCACCTATTTCGTTTTATTTTTGTGTGTTATCTAAATTTTATATAACTGGTTTACTTTGCAATTTTATTTTATGAATTTAAAAGGAGTTCATGTCCATTAGGTGAATATTCTACTTTACCGGCAATAGGTCATTAAGGAGAAAAAGTTAAGAATTCATGCTGTTCGTGTATTGAAAATGGTACGAATATTTCTTATAAATAAAAACTTAATTATTACAGCTTGATGAGCATAAGCTTGTTATTATTATCTTTTTCAAAATTGTTGATAATTAACTGTTTCTTTAACTGCGCTGGAAGTAGCGCTCGCTATGCAGTAGCAGTCACATTGTCTTTTACGCAGTAAATGAGCAGACAGCAGAAGCAGCTGTCTCTAAACTGACTGATCTTTTCTTTCATATTTTATTGCAAACAAAAAAGCGTTTGTCTTTGTCAGATTTTTGAATGCACGCTGGTATTGAATTTTCTCTTTTTAGGCCCAAAAAATCATTAAAAATGTAACAACCTCCTTTTTTTTTTTTAATGAAGTTCTTGTGTACAGCTTTGCTATTGCTTTAGTGACAGAGTTATGAAAATTGCATTGTAGATTAAAACTTTAATATTTATGAATGGTTTAGCACACGGGTGGCCAACCCAAATAATCTTGCGGGCCACTTTGAAATGCGTTCTAACTCCGCGGGCCGCATATAAAATTATGTATCCCCGTATTACATTGAGACCCACTATAAACATTTTTTGTGAGTAAAAAATTGAAACAGAATGAGTTATTATTTTTGTGTTTACTATTATTCTTTCATGTAAACATAGATAACATAATAATAAGGATACTAAACGCACATTGTAAAGCAATATATAGTACTAAAAATAAAATATTAAAATATATAAATATAAAAATAAAAAAAAAAGGAAATCATTAAAAAATATTTATTTTACTAGAGTGTTATTTGTTTCTCCACTCTTTCACTTAGCTTTTGCAAATCGATCTCAATTTGGGTATTGGCACATCGTTATTGGTGATGCAGATTAGCGTCTATTATGTTTGAGCGTGTTTTGTGTTTGGTCAATTTCATTTTAGAAAAACGATTCGCATGTGCAAGTTGAACAAAAAAGAACTAACAACTTGAAACTGAGATCTGCTTTGCTTCTATGAACATTCAACTGTGTGGTATCTAGGGATGGTAACAGCGTCAAAAGTGAAACATATAACCTGTTATATTAGATGTTCCAAGATGTTCGCGCCTCATGAGTTCGCAGACTATAATTTAATTAATCTGCGAACTGATAACTGTAAGTTAATTTTTTTCTCATAAATTCGTTAGTTAATTTTTGAATATTGGTTATTATAAAAATAAACATAGCTTGTAAAAAATATATTTTGGCCATTATGAAATAAACATATTTTGTAAAACTTTAATAAATCTCACTGACCGGAAAAATATTAAAGGTGGGCTTGGCCACCCCCGGTTTAGAATATTTCATTTAATTTCGGAAAACTTATTCTCAAATACTAGTCCATCCATTGTGTTAAATTTTGGGAGGATAATTTTTTTTTTTTTTTTTGATAAAAGGTATTTAAAGGCTTGTTATTGATTAACATTTTATTAAAAAAAAAAAAAAAAAAAAAAAAAATTAATATAACAAATGAAACTATTTTTTTGCTTTTATTAAATTTTTGTTTTTATAACATTAATTTTGTTTTCAATTAACCTTATTTTTTATGATGCTTAGTAAGCAAATTTTCCCTTTTAAATGTACTGTTAATAAAATTAAATCGTATGACACATGAAAGCTATCCGAGTGTAAATATATTCATTAAAGAGGAAGTGCTGAGATGAGGGAATGAGGGGAGTGGGGGGATGGCTCTGTTTTCGCTTACTGGATGAGAGATAAAAGATTAAAAAAAGAAGGGGGGGCTGTGTATAGGAGTGGCCTGGTAAATAACATTTTAGGGTTCCGAATCACGCTTCCTTGGTTCGAATCGCGACAATAACCGCTTAACCTTTCGTATCGATGGCGGAGATAGATATTGTTAACCCATAAGACAAAAAGTGTTTCTAATTGATTCGAGAAGATAAGAAAGGAGGCGCTGAACATTCTAGATCTCCTCCTTTCAGTGACTCGAGGACGTGTGAAGTTAGGTGCCAAACCTCTAGATTTCATTCTTGAAGTGACTTAATAAGATGGAAAAGGAGGTGCCAAACCCTCTACATCTCACCCTTACAGCGACTCGAGGACGTGGAAGGGAGGTGCCACGCCACTAGATCTCCTCCTTAGGGTAACTTGAGAAGATGGGAAAAAAAGGTGCCAAACCTTTAAATCCTATCCTTTTGGGGTGACTGAGATGGGACAGGATATGCCAAACCTAGATCTCGTCCTTGCAACGACTCAATAAGAAGATGTCAAATCTCTGTAGATCTCCTCCTTGCAGCGACTCGATAAGATGGGAAGGGATATGCTAAACCTCTAGATCTCATACTTGAGGTGACTTGATAAGATGGGAAAGGAGGGGCCAGACCTCTAGATCTCATTCTTGGAATGACTTGATACGATTGAAAAGGAGATGAAAGACCCCCTAGATCTTATCCTTGCAGTGACTCGAGGACGTGGGAAAAGAGGTGCCAAACCCTCTAGATCTTATCCTTGTGGTGACTTGATAAGATGGGAAAGGAGGTGTCATCCCGAGGACGTGGCGAGTCGAGGACGTGGGAAGAGAGGTGCTCTTAGTAGTGCGCTCTAGGTCTACTCGGGCTGTTCGTATCAAATAGTGGTGAAATGTGTGCAATATAGGCAGATCCCCTGCGGTGCATTTTGAGTAATGTTGTATCTGCTGCAGAACTAGGAGATTGACCTCGAGTCAAAGTTCATAGTAGGGTAAAAAATATGTTTAAAAGTTAACTTAAAAATAAAGCTTCAGATATTTAAAAAATTGAAAGCACTATCTCATGGGGAATTAATTATTTGTAATTTCGTAAACTATTCCGTACACGAATTGTTCCGTGATCTAAGTGTAAGATGGTCGAGTGTCTAGCTCTCTGGTTCTCGGTACTGCAAGTTTCTGGTTCGAATCCCGACATGGATACATGTAGTTCGTTCGAATCCATTTTAAACCGTAGGTCTCTGTCTACCGACCCAGTCTGCAGGTCGACAAACCAAATGTTAGAAATATGTTGTTTTTAAATAAAACTGGAAAAATTTCGTATATGCGCTTGCAGTTTTTATAAAAAATGTTTTTTAATGATAAAATTTATTTTTGAAGACTACAATAGCAGCTGATTTGAAAGCAGTATTGAGTTCAAGCTGTTTGTTTGATGTTCACCTTGACTCGCTGGATGGCTGCTCATCACGCCACGCACTCATTACAATATTCATTAAGTAATAGTGTGGAAATCGACGATGCCCATCCACAGTTTAAAATGTACTCACGCGAATATTAAAAAAATAATAATGCAAAGCGCCAACCTGCACTGTCGAATTTGAAAAAAAATCCAAAAGTGATTTAAAAAGACTAGTATTTGTATTTCTAAGGGAATTTCTTCAAAAATTTAGAACGAAGTTTAATATTTTTATTATTACGTGTGAACAAGATATTCGTCATAGATTTGACAAAAATGGGAGCGAAAAATAAAAAAAAGATTATAAATTATTATTTTATAAGCAGGGTGATTATAATTAAAGTGCTGCTTTTAAAATATTGTAAAAAAAAAAAGAAACACTCGTCACAATGAGTTCAAATTTGAACTGAAGATACTTGAAAAAATGGGAAATGATCAAAAAATCCAAATCAAAAAAACAGTTCCACTGATTTTTCGCATCCAATGTGGTATGACCTTTGCCGTGGTGGATGGGCTTTCCACTCACAGTGTCACAACTGTTGAATGACTTAAGTCCTTTTTTCCGTCAAAAACTGAAACAAGCACATTGAACAGTGCAGTTAGTTGAATGTGCAACTCATGCCAAATACGTCGTCATTTCGATTCAAACTATCACTGACACCCGAATACACTTTCTTTATGCCGCTTACAGAGTCATCTATTAATGCACTTAGAATTTTTTTGCCGAACCGCTTCCTCCTTCTTCAAGTATCTTCAGTTCAAATTTGAACACGTTGTGACGAATGTTTCTTTTTGGCAGCATTTTGAAAGTGGGACTTTAATTATAATCCCCCTGCATATTAATCTCTTCACACATAACGAGAAACTTTTATTTCAAAGACTTTTAATTTACTTTAAAAAAAAAAAAAAAAAACACTTTTATCCTAATCATTTTTAATTGTGTATACGTGAACTGCGTATTGCTAAGATGGACGATTTGCCAATATCAAGTCACGTGTCTCTGTATTCCGTTTTGAAATGTCCAGTTATTCCCATTCTGAAATCAGGAAAAGATCCCGCTAATAGGGACAGTTATCAGCGTACTTCTCTCCTCTTAAATTAGCAAAATTGCTGAAACCGTTATCATTTCCAAATTTAATCTGTCTGATTGGTCAAATAATATTATCAGCCATGAGTAATAAGTTTTAGGCAAAATTTTCTTATTACCCATAAACAGCTCCACGCTACCAAATATATACTAGGAGTGCAAATAAAAAATCAATAAAAATCGCAAATTTCAAGAGAAGTAAAAAAAAAAAAAAAATTTTTATTAAAAGTATCACCCCCTCCCTAGTCTCATAATAACTCATTCAAGATGAGGGCCACTTTCACGGTCATGGGAACATTAAATTTTCTCTACAAACATTATATATATATAAAGAACTCTATTTAGAAAAATTAAAATTAAAGATATAAATTATATGCACAAGTGCTTTTCACACCAAGTTCGAGAGTTCTCGAGCCTACGACATATCTAAACACCTGGTCTGCGACAGACCTTAACTATCACACGGCGGGATTCACGAGCCACAAGGGGGGTCACTTTGAAAACAGGCAGAAAACTCCAGCCTATTCAGTTACTTCGGAGAGAAAAAGAAAAAAAAATCACTTCTAATCGACTCAACACAGAACTCTCCCTCTTCTTCACCAAAAATCTCATTTTAAAAGGGGGTTCAGATTCCCTCACTTCTCAATGGGATAGACATTTCTCAGCTCGTGGTCTATCACCCATCACGATGGAACAACTCATAGTATACCATATTTAATTTGTAGTTGTTTCGATCTGCGAAGGTCGCACAGACATTCGGTAATTTCCTCATTATACATGATACGAATATCTGCTATCAGATTTCAGTGGCAGGTTGTTCTCATTTGCACAAAACTCTAATTGCATTGTAATATAACTAGCCACAATAAAGCTCATCTGCTGTCAAATTTGAGTGATGGGTTTATTACATATTTGTCAAATAGCATACGCTCCTCTCTCCTGGGAATGAAATGCACAAAACTTTTCTCGTGAGAAAAAAATACTAAACATCTTTCTAACAGTACATGAATAGCACCACTATTTCTACTACACCCCCACCTCATCACTGTTCCTAGAGCTGAGTTGCCCCTTTACAGTTTGAGAATGATGTGGAGAGAAGAAGTCTAATAGGTCTCTGTGATTCTCTACAGTCATATGAGACCGGGAGATACAGCTTAAAGTGGATTCCGAACCACTACAAACATCCATGGCACCGCCGTGATTCGAGTCCGATACCTGTGGTACCGAGTGCCAGAGCATTAGCCACTCGGCCATCAAGCCACAGTACATGAATACCGCGACGATAAAACCACACGTGTTTGGACAGAAAGGATTCATCCAACCCATTTTACACTTCTCCAAAATTGGTCAAGTGTAGCCAAGCCAAGTTATAAACCATCGACCGGAACAAGAGATAATCAGAATGGGCCAGGTCTGGCGAATATGGCTGTTGAGATAGCTGATGCCATTTCAGTGTTTTGATGATGTCCTTGACGATGGAAGTCAGGAGTGTCGTGCTGTATTATCACTCGTTCGTGTCTCGTGCTCATTCTGCCCGTTTTCGAGCAATGCATGGTTCAAATTGATTAGTTCTTATTAGCGATGGTCATTGAGAGTTTCGCTCTGTTTTAGCAGCTTATAGTACTCGAGCGCATCTTGTCCTCAGAGTAGAAATCGTAACTTCTGAAGCTAACCAATCTTCACAGGTTTTTGATTGTGCATGTTTGCCGTAGGCTTCCTCAAGCAAACGACGTGCTTCGATTACATTATTTTTAAGTTGAAGCAGAAAAGCAAAAACCCCACAAATGTTTCTTATTTTGCACAAAAAATATATAATATTTTTGCTTTACGATATGTGTTGGTATTATGGCGGATTGTTGACAGATGTCTAACCTATATAAAACTGCAACTCCTAACATGTTTGTCCACTGCAAGTGTCATCTCTGTGTGAAACTCGGAAATTTAGTTGCAAATTTAATATTTCTGCATGATTCCAGGATTAAAAAGCACGAGAGCCGTGTATCCAAAATGCATTTGATCTGCCCTTGATCATAGAGTAATATTAAAGTTGAGCGCCCCCTCCCCTCTATTCTAAAGAAATAAAAGTTGGCGATGGTTGGTACATATCTCCCATCCCGTTCCTTGGCGCTGCATCGCACCTTGACTTCTTTTTCCTGCGCGTGAGCATTTATTTAGAAAAAGTTAGACATATTACGAAGCTATTCTTCTGAAAATTCCGAGAATTACCTGTTTTCTTCTCTAATTATGCATTTACTGAACTATAGAAAACAAAATTCTAAATATTGAAAAAAAAAAATAGAGTTTACATTTATTTGCAGCTAAGAACAATAAATAATTTCTATAGAAAATCGTTGCGTGATAGTAGACTTTTTTCATCCTTTACGCATACAGCATTGAGTACTTATGGCCAACAGTAAATATTGTTGCCCAAATCGCCAAACTATCATTGTATATGTTAAACTACAAAACTCTAAAATACAAGTTCAATTTTTTTTTCTAACGCAGCTGGCAAATACTTAGACAGTTACATTTATAGCAACAGCTGCACCGACGTTACTCATTTAGACTCAGGGGGCACGTGTAGCTTGAAGATATGATATGCTAGAGTAACAATACCCCTCAACGATCCTATTAGACCGGGACCTATGGTTTAAAGTGGATTCCGAACCACTACAAACATCCATGGCACCAAGCGCTCGGGCACTAACTACGGCCATCAAGCCCACACGCAATATTAAAACTAATTCTAAATAAGTAATGTATATTCCACAGCTCATTTTCTCTATAACGTAAGTAAACAAAGTGACCAGTCCAGTACAAACTAAAAGCAGAAAGGGTGGGGGTAGGGGAAATGGTAGCCATAACATCACACCTAACAGTGGATAATGATAATTGTAAAAGACGAGGAATATGATCACGTGAGGGTTACGTAGGTCCCAAACTGGCAACCTAAATGAGGTTCTGCTTTACTACTACTCTGGTCTGAATTTTTTTTTTCTTTCTAATGCAGCTGGCAAACATTTAGACAGCTTGGTCTTGGATGTCTTAAGGCAAGCGCTGCACAGACGTAACTTTGCATTACCCAGGGGGCGTGAATTGAAGATAAGCCACGGACGCGGAGTAACAATGCCCCCGATTACTGTTAGGACCGGGACCTACAGTTTAAAGTGGATCCCGAAACCACTACAAACATCCATTGGCACCGCCGGGACTTGAACCCGAAACCTGTGGTACCGAGCGCCAGAGAGCTTTTACTCGGCCATTCAGGCCCTCTATGGTCTGAATTAGTGGCCTTATTTTTTTTAATTTACCAACGGCTTTGATTAAATTTATTCATTCATGTCTCCGCCACAAATTTACTACCAAAATAAATAAGACGCACTTTTTGTGTGAAAAATTTTTTCCAGGTATGCTAGGTCCAGGTCCCTACTAACCCAAAAGTTCTCACTGCGATTTTTGCAAAGGATACTGCCATTGATAGCAAAAAAAAAAAATACTGATTTTCTTGCTATCATGCTTATTGGACCACCTGAAAGAACTTGACAACTTACTCGATAAATTGAAAATTACAACTGACATGAAAAAAATTGAGGCCGTCCTTTATTCAAACGCAGCAAAATGAATAAAAATCATAATTTTTAAAAACAAAATCAACCCTTGTAAAGATAACACTAAGTATTTTGGAATCTATTTCGATCCACACCTCTCATGGGAAAAACATTTCGCCTACACTAAACAAAACACGCTTTGTCTCCGTAAAATTTATCATTTCATCAACTGCCATTTTTTAGCGAGTAGGAATAATAAATGACTCTTATGCACTGTTATTCCAACCAGGCAATACCTACGTTTACCCCTGTTGGGGCCTTCGTCAGGGTTTCCAACTCTAAAACTTCTCATTGCACTTCAAAATATTTCAATCTGGCAAATAAATGCAAAGTGGTTCATGGGTAATCTTGAGCTTCAACAAATTTATAAGCTCCAATCAAAGATTTTATCAGGTCGATCTCAACTAAATGTTTTAATAATAATAAACACAAAATCACTGCAATCCAGGAAATTGACTTTTACATACCAACATTGCAACACTAAATAGGGCATCTTTAAGATTTTATTTTCATTGTTGAAAGTTTCCTTTCGACTATTCTGATTTGTCATGAATTACTTTTCGTTTTTAATTACTGTTTATTTTAAGATTTTCCTCTGACAGTCTTATAAAATCAAGGTAATTTATCATGCATTGTTAGCTTTTTATCCCTGTAAACAGGAGATAAAACCCTTTCGGTGTTAATGAACACACACAAAATTAACTACCCTAACCTTGAAACATCTGGTTTCTAAAATATATATACAGAATATTGTTTCCAATTTTCTCACGTTTTTATTTAAGTATTAGTTTTATTTATAAAAGTTAATGTAACCCATCACTTAACATTACTGTAGCATATTTTTCTCACAAAGACGAGTTTTGGCATTTCATTTCAGGAGAAAGGAATGCATGCTTTTGACAAACACAAAATAACTCAAATTTGACAGCAGCCAAGCAGTATTGTGGATAGTTATACTACATGCAATTAGAGGTTTGAATTAATGAGAACAACTTATCACTCAAATCTGATAGCAGATATTCGGTATCTGTATATTCCCATGATCCTGAAAGTGGTCTTCTTCTTGAAGCCGTTATAGGTTTAGTATAGGCCTAGACGTTACATTATTAACATTAACCGTTGACGAAATAAGTGACAAAATATGTTAACATAAGTTTAAATTCATTAAATGATTTTAAATTTTTCCTTTTTATTTACTTATTTATTTTAGAATAAATTTCTCATTTTATTTAACAACTTAAACATTATTTTAACAACTCAGATAAAATAGGGGGAAAAATCAAATGTGATCTAATTTTTAAATGAAGGAGCATAAAAATAATTAATTCTTTAAAACAGGGGTGGCCAAAAATGACCTTTTTTGCAGGCCACTTTGGAAATGCATCCTAACTCCGGGGCCGCCTATAAAATTATATATCCCCTATTAGATTTAGACCACCTATAGAGATTTTTTTGGAGTAACAATTTGAAACAAAATGAGTTATTATTTTTGTGTTTACTATTATTCTTATAAGTAATAAATAATATATTAATAGAGATGATGCTAAACGCAAGTTATAAAGAAAATATAACACTGAAAATGAAATACAAAAAATATGTAAATATAAACAAATAAAAAAAGGAAATCATTAAAAAATATTTATTTTAGGAGTGCGATATTTGTTTCTCCACTCTTTCACTAACTTTTGCAGACTGATCTCCATTTGGGTATTTGTACATCGTAATGGTTCTTGCAGGTTAGCGCCCGTTACATTTGTGCGTGTTTTGTGTCGGGACAATTTGTTTTCATAAAAACGATTCGCAAGTGTAAGTTGAACCAAAAGAGCTAACAACTTGAAACTGAGAATCTGGTTTGCTCTGCTATGAACCATCAACTGTGCATATCTAGGGATGGTCACTGCGGTCACTAAAAGTGAAACATAGAACCTGTTATATTAGATGTTCCAAGATGCGCGCGCAGCATGAGTTCGCAGAATATAAACTGCGAACTTCTAAATAAACCAGGCAATAGCTGTCCTATATTCGCAAGAATATTATTTTAAAATCAAAGTTCATTTTTTTACTCATTATTTCTACAGTTCATTTTTGAATATAGGGATGCACACGTGATGTATTTTTTAATACATTGGTTTTTTCATTTTTTGGCCATTATGAAATAAATATATTTTGTAAAAGTGAGATAAATCTCACTGGCTGGGGAAAACATTCAAGACAGGCCGCATGCGGCCCGCGGGTTTTTCCACCACTGGTTTAAAATTTCAATTTAAAACTTTTTTTCGGTACTTACGTATTAACGTACCTTTAATTAATTAATAACGTACCGTATTACTAACAGACTTGGTGGTTTTTTAAGTATCGCCAATCTTTATTATTTGAATAAAAATATTTTTGAAAGCGTTTTTGATTTTAAATGAAGTGTTTCATATATATTTTATTATTTGGAACAAAAATTTTAAGTGTAGATTGAGTAAATCTGTAGCTGCTGTTGGCGCGTGTGAATTTTATTTCGCAACTGTCGCCAAGGTACCGTTAATAAGACGTAAAGATTTTCCAGCAAAATGTACGATTGTCTCCGCTTGAACATGCCTCAAATAAATAAATTTTGCAAGAAGTACACCGATTTTCACTGCTTTTGTCTGCCAAATATGAGTGAGATTGAAAGGGGGAAAAAAAAAAAAAAGAAACCAAGGTCAACAGAAATGACGTATTCGTTGAATTTGATTATAGTCGGTTTTCAAAATGGTTTGGCAATTCGTTATTACTCAATACATTCAAATGCAAGAGCATAAACAAAGGATGTGAGTGAGAGAGATAAATGCAAATGCAACGAATTAGCAAGAGAATGCATTTGATTCGAAGAAAAAAAACATCATTAAAACGCTCGAGGAATTTATGAATGGTTAAGTAATATAGGATTTAATATTATGTGGAATCTAATTTTCTTTTTTTTTTTTAAGATCATAAAACTATTTGTAAAGGAATAAAGTAGAAATATAAAAAAAAAAAAAAAAAATATCGAATGAAATTTTTTTTTTTTTTTTCAATTTTAGAATATATAGAAAACATATAATTATAAAATTATATGCACAAATTTAAAAAAAAAATAACATTTTAAAAGTATTTAAGTAATATTATTAAAATACAAAATGATATGACTCGTGGCAAAGGTTCAATCCACTGGCGGCTTTGTTGTAGACACTCTTTCAAAAAACGAGGAGCCTCAATGGCGTTTGTGATGTTTCCAACTTGATGGGAGTTTTCCGGGTTTACTCCCATACGACACGAAAATGCGGGGCAGTTCCCCCCCTCCATAAAAATCCTCCCGGAAGGCACTGACCCCCTTCTTCAGTGACACAGTGCAGAAGTCAGACTTCTACCTACGTGTGCTCCATCAGAACAGAAACTGCACCCCTTCCCTCCTTCTATGAGGGGATATCACAACAACAACTTAAATGTTATTGTGATCGCTCTATTAATTAATAATATAATTTTTATTTAATAAATATATTATATTATTTACTGTATATAATCAATTATTGTAATTATGAGCATAGATACTTCAAAACAATTCATTTTAAAGTAAGTTTTAAGAAATTTTTGTGTTAACTGTAACATCATAAATAATATGAAGCAATTTTATTTATTTTTCTAGTGTTAAACGTTTTTTTTTTTATTATTAATATTTAAATATAAATACGAAACAGCAAATCGCTTTAAAGAATAATTTTAAATTGTTATACCTAAAATTATCTTTTTTTTCCCTTTCTTCAGATATTTATATTTCATTAAAACACACACATACAAACGTAGACATCTTTTAAGACTTACATGAAAGTCATTTTTTTTTTTTTTTTTTTTTTGTTATTTGTGAAAATTTGCCATTAATTAATAGTTTAAAAATTTTATAAAATTACCCATTACTATTTTAAAAAAATAATAATTATCTCTTTAGAAAAAAAAATTTGGACATAAATTTTCTCAACGTGATATTATTAAAAAAAGAAAAACCAATATAAATAGCACAGCATTATTTTGAGAACAATTCTTTTTTTTTTTTTTAATTTTAACATACAAATTCAGATGACAATTATGTGTTCTTTTTTTTTTATGAGTCATACGAAATCAACTTACAAAAAAAAATTATTATTATCTCTCTTAGAAAAAAAAAATAATTATCTCTCTTAGAAAAATTAAATTGTTTCTCGGGATATTGTTTAAAAACAATTTAAATAACACAGCATTATCTGGAGAACAATTCTTTTTTTGTAAATTTTAACATTCAAATTCAGATGGCAATTATGCATTTTTTTCTTTATGAGTCATCCGAAATCAACTTATAAAAAAAATAATAATTATCTCTCTTTAGGAAAAAAAAAAATAATTATCTCCCTTAGAAAAAAAAAAAAAATGGGTTGTAAATTTTTCAATGGGATATTGTTAAAAAAAAAAAAAACAATTTAAATAACACAGCATTATTTTGAGAACAATTTCTTTTTTTCTACCATTTTATCTTACAAATTCAATTAAGTATTCCTTTTTTATGAGTCATCCAAAATCAACTTACTAAAATAAAATAAAAAAACTGACCGTTAGAAAGAACAATATAAAAAAAGATTATCGATGCTATCTTGTATCTTTTTACAAAAGCCCAGAACAAAATGAGAATAGTAGAAAGAACAACAAAAAAGAAGAAGGAAAAACAATCCCCAACGAACATTGCAGCCACGAATTCTCGTTTGGACCTAGTTATGAATCACCTTTTCAGAATGAAAAAGAAACCTGTTCTCCCTCTCCCCCACCCCCACCCCCTCCCTCCCAGCTCTCAAGGCGAGATCACGTGGTCAGGGTAGAAAGGTTTCAACCTGTTGAACCAATCACGGCTCGCCAGACGACAAGAGGAAAATTCAAAACGTCTTCGGCACTTGTCATGGAAAACGTAAAACTTCAAGAAGAATCGATGGTATGGATTATCAGGTGAACGTTACGGTTCAAAATTATTCCATTTCATTTGTTTAAAAATTCGACGAATCTGTTTCAATTATAATTCGTTTTGTGGAACGTTAAAGATTTAGTTGGAGAACTTGGAGCAAGAGTGAGGTAAGTCATTGCAGTGATTTTTTGTTTCTGTGGTTATAGGTGTCAACAAAGTAGGAGTTGTATTTAGCAATTGGAGGGGGAGGTTTGTTTGTGTTTGCAGATGATGTACGATGCCTTATTTTTTTTTTTTTATGATGACGATTTTTATACTCACATTCATTTCAGATAAACATAACCTTTTTGTTTTTCTTCTCTTTTCTTTTCGTTCTTTTTTATTTTTTATTTTTATTTATTTATTTATTTTTTTGTAATTTACCAAGATTGAAATATAAATAAAAAGATATATATCTATTTTTACTTTGAACTTAAGAACGTTAATAATATAATGTTATTTAATAAGTGTAATATATTATTTACTGTATATAATCAGTTATAGTTATTATGAGCATTAGATACTTCAAAACAATTCATTTTAAAGTAAATTAAAAATAAAAAGACTTTTGCTGGACTGTATCATCATTTTATCACTACATTTCATAAATAATGTGAAGCAATTTTTTCAATATTTTTTTCAGTATTAAACGTTTTTTTTTACGAGAAGTCAAGTAAGAAGTAATTTGCTTACAGATATTTAAGTTTATTAATTTTTTTATGAAAACTTATTTATAATTTTGAATTAAATAATGAATGACTTTTTTTATGGAAAATTATGATAAAGAAAAATTATTATAGTGCAAAAAATGTTTTAATATATAGTAAAATAATTTATTTTTAAATAATATTATGTTGCATTCTGTATTTTACTGCATATTGCATTTATGTTGTTTGGTTAAGATTATCTTTATAAATAAATGTCATTATAAATAAATAATATTCATTATAAATAAATTATCATCATAAATGAATCTTAAAAAAAATGATCTTCTCTCATTAATGAAGTTTCTTTTAAAAATTTTATTTTAATAATATTTTCAATTAATCTCAAATATACACATTCTTTTTTATTATATAGTAATTTGTAAGCACAAAAACTTGATAATAACTTTTTAAATATATTTATTCGATGCTAAATATTTATTGTCGTGGTATTAAAAAACATGCCAAAGTTTACGAATGTTTTTTTTTTTTTTTTTTTTGTATTCTTAGAAATTTGTGAAATATTATATCTTTTTTATATTTTATGAGAACGTATTTGGAAAATAATATAAATTGATTCGTAAGTTTATGTAAGCTCTTCATAAGAATTTATATAAGAATTTGAAAATGATATTCGTCCTGATTATGTAATTTAAGAAAATATAAAAAAAATATGACTAAAAATAAATAACTTATGCTATAAAAATAAATTAAAGCAACAAATACTTCTTAAAAATATTTGCTCCTGAAATTCTTTCATACTTGCTTCATTGGCAAAAACTTCATTTAAACGACAGAACTGTAGCTATCGTAAATTATAATTTTATTGATAATGACTTTTGGGTATCAAATTTTAGTTTGGCACTTTGTGACTACGTTTAGATAAAAAAAAGGGGGAATTGAAATCGAAAGTACTAGTTGAAATTTCACAGAAAATAAATAATAGTAAAAATAAATTTAACCAGTAATAATAATAAATCTGTTTTAAAAAAATCGCCCCTAATGTTTTCAGATCCTTGCATGAAATCCTCTTTGATGTCATTATGTTCTCTGATCCTGGCATTTATAATTAAAAAAGTATGATTATTCAGTACTAATATATGTTTATTAATTAATATAGACTTAAAAGGCTCTCTAAATAAAATTGATTAAGACAATATTCCCAATTTTATATTATCTACTTTGGGATTCAAATGACGAAAAGGGCTGATTCATGGCCTAGTGGTTTATATGTGCGTTTCAGGAGGGCCGAAATTCGAATCCGCTGCCGGCATAGTTGTAGTCACTGTTTTTAGAAACGAGGAGACTCGATGTCGATTGTGACATCTAAAACTGTCTCGCATCGATAGTCAGAGGTGGTCGGTAGTCAGAGATCCTAGTCTAGTGGAGGTTTTCCTGGTTTTCTCTCTTACGACACGCAAGTGCGGGGCAGTTATCCCTAAAAGTCCTCCCAGAAAACGCTGACCTCTCTTCTTCGCTTGACCTCCGTTCTTTTTCATCGATTTGCTGTCCGTTTGATATATAAGTGGTACACGAGGACCACCGATGATAATATGCAGATTGACGTTCGATTCAACTCACTTTAATTGTTTCCAAAAACGAGGAGACTCAATTGCTACAATGACAGTGCTTAGGCTTCTCATTTCTGTAGTCAAGCTACCTGGTGGGGTTTTCCTGGCTTTCTCCCATTCTCCACGAATGGGAATGTCCCCTGTTCATCGTGGGGGGTGGGACGGCTGTTCATGACATACATAACGAGGTCTACCAATACCATGAAAGTAATATATGAATAAAATTTCAGAAATAAATAAAACTTAAAAATAAATATTATTGCGAATCGAAAACTCCGTAAATAATTGAAATAATGCACTTAAAAACATTGCGTTAAAAATTTTAATAACAAAGTTTACTTAATAGTATCAACATATAAATATGCTTTTTTTTTTTTTTTTCTATCTATTTTTTTAATGTTTGACGTAAATGCGTATCTTTTCTCTCACAGTGACGAATATTACGTGTCGACTTTTGAAATTTCACTTTTTGTCTGAAAACATATTTATTTATCACAAGTTGCGAAATGTTCCAGTTATTTTTGGCTCACATTCTAGACCAAACAAAAGAAGTCAAAAAGCCTTGCACGTGCAAATCCTCACAGCTGCACTGTTTACCGCTTGAAAAAGACGTTTTTCGCTAAAATACATTTGAATAAATCGTTTATTTTTTTATCCTTTCATTCCCTTTTCTTTTTTTCTCCCTTTCTTTTTCTTATTCTTCATCATTAAAACTATTAAAAAAAAAAAAAAAAGTTAAATGCGCAATTTAAGACTCTGCTCTATTCTTGAATCATCCAAAACAATATAGTTGTTGTTGTTTCTTATCCCACTTGGCTGGCCAAACCCACGAGCCCATACGTACTCATGATTGAAGGGGAAGGAAGCAGCTTCTGGTGTGATGGAGCACCCGTAGGTAGAAGTCTGACTTCTGCTCCGTAACACTCTTACAGTCATAAGAGACTGGGACCTACGGCTTAAAGTGGATTCCGAACCACTACAAACATCCATGGCACATCCGTGATTCGAACCCGAAACCTGTGGCACCGAGCGCTAGACACTCGGCCATTCATGTCCCAAATTTGTGAATGCCAACGACACGCGTTGTTCCCACCAAAATTCCACCCAAGTACTGACCGCGCCCAATGATGTTTGATTTCGGTGACATAAGCGAAAAGATACGATGGTGACTGTAACAATGTAAAACGTCTCTTATCGACTGGCAACGGGTGGGAATTTTTCAAGTTTTCTCATACACGACATGCAAATGGGACAGGTGCTCTTAACCTAAACGGAAGACATTACTTCCAATATCAGTCGATGAACTATTCATGATGTTACAAAAAGCACGCACACACACACACACAAAGACATTTCTGTCTGTAATTTTAGCTGCCTCGTATGTTTTTGTACTTAGTTTTGCTTATTTATTATAAACTTGTGATTGACCGATTGTGTGGAAAGGTTAAGATCCGTTTTAAAAGTGGAAATGGACGAATCGATTACTTGTTAGGGGTGCTAGTCAGATATACATTGCGCAAAGCAATATTGAAAAAAAAAAAAAAAATGTTTAATAGTTATTGTGAAATTTTTTTTTTTTGTCTAATTTGTATTTTAATAGTATTAATTTAATTATTAATAATTAAAATAATTTTTGTTTTTGTCCCCATTTTCTTTTATGAAAAGTAGAAAAAGTTTTTTATGAAATGTTTTTGTTATCTATTTAAATTTGTTAGTAAATTAAAATTTATATATTCTCAAAATTGGCCGATTTTCGGTTTTCAGTCCCTGGCGGTGCCATGGATGTTTGCTTTCGTATTCCATGAAAAACCGTAGGTCCCGGTCTAAAATCCGTCCGTTTATCTTCAAGTTATGGTGAAGTATAACGTTTTTTTAGCGCTATGCCTATTTAAGACCATTTGTCAGTAAATGTTTGCCAGCTGCGTTAGAAAAAAATATATTCTCAAATCACTAATTTTTATGTTTAAAATATTTTTGAGTAAAATGTTTTGTCATAAACGAGTAAACTTCTTGAGGTTCCTATCAAATCATAAAAAAGAGATTCTTATAAAATTCATTTCTTTCATTATATAATTTTTATTGTGTCTTTCTGACTCTTAATTTTCACGTAAAAATATTTTTTGGAGATAAAATATTTTACTTAACTAACATAAGGTAACTTCGATGATGCTTCTATCATAATATAAAAAGAAACTTTGTATAGTTTTCATTTATTTCAATACGTAATTGTTATTGAATCTCATATTCATTCTAATGCTTAATTGTATTCTTGGTGACTTTTAATATTTCATTAATTTTTATTGAAAATGTTATTGAGAATATATATATATTTTGGATAAAACCCGGCCATGTTGTTAACCTTTGTATTTCGTTAAATTATTAGATACTATAATCAAATTGTTAAAGAAATTGGTTAAGAAGGATGCTAAGTTCAAATTTCTTCAATACATAATTTTTAATTTTTATTCATTTAATGAATCTTAGGTAGATAATGTTGATTTTTAACACTGTTTTAAATTATTTTAAAATTTAATTTTTAATAATCATTACTTTCATTTCAAGAACTAAGTCATTGAATCTCATTTTTATTCTGACTTTCTCAAAATAATTGTTAAATTTTAATCGGTGACTTTTAAAAGACTTTATCCATAGCATTCTACAATTGCTTTCTTTGTACTTGTCATTGAATCTCATATTTATTCTGACATCGAGTTTGATTGTGTTCTTGGTGACTTTTAAAAAATAAATTTATCATAGCATTCACTTCTTTACGTATTGGCATCAACGATCTCGATCTTTATTCTGACTCTTGTGTTTTGAATGTGACTTTCAAAATACTTTCCATCAGATAGCATCGCACTTTCGTTGCAAATGACGTCAATGGCGCCAAAAAGAGTGCCCGTCCATTGAATCTCGATTTTATTTAAATAAAAAAAAAAAAAAATCTTATATTCCTGTTCTTGGTGACTTTTAAATACATTTAAGAAAAAAAAAAGTTAAAATCGGATTGTTTAGTAGAGTTCATCCCGAATCATCATGATTTATTCTGACTACTTTAGATTGATAGATTTTGGTGACTTTTAAATGAGTTTTTCCCCATCAAATTATAAAAAGAAATCATTCACTTTCTTTCAATACGTACTTTTTACTGAATCTCATATTTATTGACTCTTAATTGTTCGTTAATTTTATGGAAAATATTTTTTGGTTAAAATACTTTATCATAGTATTCACTTCTTTCAATACGTAATTGTCATTGTATCTCATATTTATGCTGACTCTTAATTGTGTTCTTGGTGACTTTTAATTGTTCATTAATTTTTATATTAGAAATAGTTATAGTGAAAATATATATATATATTTTTTTTGATGAAATATTTTTACCATAAAGGAGTTAACCTCGTTCAGATTCCTACAAGTTATAAAAAGAGATTCTTATAGAGTTCATTTCTTTCAATACATAATTTGGTACTTACGTATTAACAATACCTTGGCGACAGTTGCGCCAATAAAGAGCACACGCGCCAACCGCAGCTACAGATTTGGCGGTTTTTAAGTGGCGCCAACCGCAGCTGCAGATTTGGCGGTTTTTTAAGTGGCGCCAATCTACACTTAAAATTTTTGTTCCAAATAATAAAATATATAAAACACTTCATTTAAAATCAAAAGCGCTTTCAAAAAATTTTTGTTCCAAATAATAAAATATATAAAACACTTCATTTAAAATCAAAACGCTTTCCTGAAATTGCATTTCCAAAATTTACGTTTACCAAAATAAAGTTTCATGTCATGGGAATTGGGACATTTTCGTTGTTTTGATAAAATATTTCGCTCCTGAAAAAAATAAAATTGCATCTTGTTCTGTTTCTGGCAAATCCCAAATACACATTTTCGTAGCACTACGAAATGGCGTCAAAACTCAGCAAATCTGCAGCTGTTAGATTGCCGCCACTTAAAAACCGCCAAATCTGTAGCTGTTAGATTGGCGACACTTAAAAATCGCCAAGGTATCGTTAATACATAAGTACCCATAATCTTTATTGTATCTCATATTTTTCTGACTCCTTAATTGTTCAGTAATTTCATGTGAAAATATTTTCTGGATAAAATACTTTATTATACATATGGTAACTTCAATGAGGCTCATATCATAATATAAAAAGAAACTTTGTATAGTTTTCATTTATTTCAATACATAATTGCTCATATTCATTCTGACTCTTAATTTTTCTTGATGACTTTTAATTGCTCATTGATTTTTCTATTGAAAATATTTTTGGTTAAAATAATTTATCATAAATGAATAAATTTCGTTGAGATTCCTAACAAATTATAAAAAGATTTTTATAATATTCATTTCAATACATAATTTTTACTGTATCTCATATTCTTTCTGATTCTTAAGTGTGTCATTGATGACTCTTAATCGTTCATCAATTTTTATGATGACAATGTTATATTGAAAATAATTTTTGGATAAAATATTTTTCCAAATGACCTAACCTCGTTGAGATTCCTATCAAATTATAAAATGAAATCTTAATAATATTAATTTCTTTTAATACATAATTTTTGTTGTATCTCATATTCTTTGTGAATTTTAATTGTATATAATTTTAAATAAATATTTTTTATTCATTAAATAAGCAACCATACCTATTCAATTTTACACATTAAATCAAGTTCTTTCACACTTTAAAAAATGGAATTTAATAAATATCTAACTAAATTTAATGCCGATACAACCGTTTTTTTAATCGATTGCTATTGAGCAAAGCATTTGTTTCTCTGTTTATGTTGATTTAAACCTTAGAAATGACGGCTTTACTTCGAAAATGCTGTTCTAGTCAACAATAAAGATCCTTTTTTTTTTTTTACTATTATTTTGATGTACGATTTCCTTTGGCGCAACTGATAAATCAATATTTTTCTACTGAGTTAAATCCCTTTTTATTTTTTACATCTGAAAATGGTATTTTTGTTTCGTGTTTCTATTTTTTTAACTTTATTCTTTTAAATAGCGTTGGTATTTGAGAATTGGGAAAGAGTTATTAAGTTCTTTGGGTTCGATCTAAGATGAAAATATTACTGTATCCCTTAAATTGTTGACTTTAAGGATTTAAACATTTTCCACTCTAAAAACATTGTGCACACAATGCTGTGCTTTCTTTATCATTTATTAAAGATGATCACAGAAAATAAAAATACAGTGATATAATTCGATCACTGATTATATGGAAAGGTAAAATATCCGCTTTAAAAACGGGAAACGGATAAATCGGTTTCTTGTCCTTTGTGCTCATCAGATATACATAGCTCAAAACAATATTGAAGGGGCCTGAATGGCCGAATGTCTAGCGCTCTGGCTCTCGGTGCCACAGGTTTTGGGTTGGAGTCCCGGCGGTGCCATGGATGTTTGTAGTGGTTCGGAATCCACTTTAAGCCGTAGGTCCCGGTCTCATATGACTGTAAGAACGTTACGGAGCAGAAGTCAGACTTCTACCTACGGATGCTCCATCAGAACAGAAGCTGCACACCTCCTTCCATGAGGACACGACAACAACAATATTGAAAAAGAAAATATCTGTATATATCGATTATAAATAAAAAAATATATTGCTTATATTGTATAAAATTTAGCATATATATAATATATAAAGCAATATTGAAGAAAGTGTAATAGTTACTGTGGAATTTTATATCTTTTGATATGTATTTTAAAATTTTGATTAATAACAAGTAGATTAATTTTTATTGTCATTAAAACTGCCCTGAAATTACCTTCCTCACCTATTATGTCTCTGTTCAATTTGGCCGCCTGCCAATTTTAGACATAATCTATGGGCCGATCATTATGCATTATTTTTAAACTAAACAGAACGTATACCAAACTAATTTTTACGATTACAAATGCAGATGGGGCCTGCATGGCCGAGTGTCTAGCTCTCGGTGCCACAAGTTTCGCGTTTGAGTCCCGGTAATGCCATGGATGTTTGTAGGGGTTCGGAATCTACTTTAAGCCGTAGGTCCCAGTCTCATATGACCGTGGAGCGTCACAGAGCCCAATCAGACTTCTCACCCACATCCTTACCAAACATAAAGGGGCAACTCAGCTCTAGGCACAGTGATGTGATGTGGTGTGGTGTATTTGTAGTAATAACAAATCAGTGCTACCTAGATATACGTCCTTAATTATTTCCAGAACGACTTAAATAGGGCGTATATCAAACGAATTTTTCTCATGACAAATATCGTGGTATCTCTGTATACCTCTTTAATCCGTTCCAGATCCTTGGACTTAAACAGGATGTATATCAAACGAATTTTTCTCATGACAAATATCGTGGTATCTCTGTATACCTCTGTAATCCGTTCCAGATCCTTGGACTTAAACAGGATGTATATTAAACGAATTTTTCTCATGACAAATATCGTGGTATCTCTGTATACCTCTTTAATCCGTTCCAGATCCTTGGACTTAAACAGGACGTATATCAAACGAATTTTTCTCATGACAAATACAGTGGTACCTCGGTATAAGTAATTAATCCTTAAGAACGCTTAGTAGCAGATACAAACGCACAGACTTCTGATAAGTAAATATTTCTTTTTTTTTTTACAATATAGTTTAATAAATTATGGGCACTACATATTACTAATACTCTGTTTTGTAATAAATATTTACTTTTCTTCATTTTGATTTTAAAAGGTTGAATTTAGAAAGCATTCCAGATCGATATACTGTATTTAACATTTTATGATGAAAATCGATCGGAACTACTTCTTTTCTTGGAGAAAAAATCGATAATGTGTAATTTTTCACTTAGAAAATCAATAACAAATGTAAACTTGGTTGCTCCATCGTTAATTTATTGCATTATTTCCATGTACTTGTTTTAAATGATTAATATTTTGTGTATAATTTCCCTCACAATATTTTACTCTTCCTTTATTTATTATTTATTCATACAAAAAACTCTACAAAATTATTAATATATTTGTTCAAATTTTAGGTGTTGTGATATATAACTTAAAGAAAAATAAAATAAAATATATGTATATATAAAGTTATAAAGAATGGATTACCAATTACCAGTTGAAAGTAAGAAGAACAGATCTTCTTTCTGGGGAAAATTATTTGGAACGTCGAAAAAATCTAACAGCAAAGAAAGGAAAGATGGCGATTCTTTTCAAAGGCAGAGTTCGTTGTACCACAGTTTCCACTTCACCAGCGCACCACAGGAAAGCAACGAATCGCAAGAAGAGGGAAATAACTTTACCACACTCGAAAGCAGTGCTTTGATGGACATACATAAAGACACAGGTATCTTATTCTTAAACAAAGATTCCATTGCCAATTGCATGATGCCTAAAGAAGAAGACAAACATGTGCAGTTCGCTCCCACCCCCATGAATAAGTATTACAGGGTCGATGTAAAAGCTGCATCAATAAGTAGGCCAAAGTTCGAAGAAAATAAAGAAAATCTGAAGTTGGTAAAGTACCTAAACCATCGCGGCCCATTCTGAGAAGAAGCAAAGAAAATATAGAATCACTGTCTGACCATAGCACTGACACAAAATAAAAGTAAAGGTGAGTGTAAGTTACATTGATGGCCCCGAAGTAAAGAAGACTCCTATCATTCCAAGAACTTCTACCAAATTAGCTTTGTTTGATCGGAAAAATGGCTCTTCACTTCATCTGAATGTTTCTGGTATTGCAAAATATGGATCTCTTCCTAGAACTGCCAGGAAAAAATTTTGTTGGAAAATGCAGATCGCTCATCAAATGTAAGCAATAAGCTATTTTTCCCACCAACGAAAGTAATCAGCCAACTTATAATAACATACCACAACAGGAATTTCACAATGTATATCCACGATCAGAAGTTACTAATCGATTTAGCATTCCAGATCTAGCAAGACATGTGGATCAAAATCATTTGGGTCAGCAGTCGCATCTTGCTTCTAATCAAAGTAGATTAAGTAAGAGGGAACAGTTCCATCCTGAAATGAATTCATTTAATGTGGTCGTCTGCTACGATCCAAATTGTGAGGTAGTAAAAAATAATCCACTTGCGAAGCAACAAATAAATAGTGCTGTTATGGAAGCAGATAGGGCAGCAAAAAGAGGGAACAGAAGACACGAATTTCTTGTGCCAGGGCAAATGTCGCGTGAAACCAGTGCAAGTTTTGCAACAAAAGGGAAAATTGTCAACTTCCTAACAAAGCAATTAATGAAATAGGGCTACCTACACCCAAGCTAAATATAAATGATAGATGTCCTGTTACAAAAACACAGACCTAGATCAGAAAGCCCTCATTACATTCCTTTGTCCGAAACGTATTCCTGCGACAAAGCAGCTCGAATGAAAAAGAGTGAAGCTTCCAATAAAATCCTCAGCAAAATTATTCGACAGGGAATTTTCGAATTCCCGCCATACCGAAATCACAAAACAGCATTCCTGTTCTTAGATCCATCGAAAACAGAAACCAATGCGAGGAAAATCATTTCCTGAGCCAGGCAAGGCGACAAGCAATTCGATCGAGTATGTACATTCAAAGAAAGAAATTCACCAATAAGCTTTGCAAATATAAGAGCAAAGAATGCGAAGATGGATTTTCATCCATGGCTGACGACGAATGCAGCTTTAATTGCAGTTGTTACAGCTGTGTCGCGAAATTTTCCAGACAATACAAAAGGAACATGAACAGAAATTCCTTGGGATTACTCGACAATGACAAATCGTTTTTTACCCGTGATCAGGAAATAAAAGAGGTGAGAAGTCTGCCTCCAGTCCCAGAAATTGTTTCAGCCGAAGATGACCCTAAAAGTGGAACTAATGATGCGGAAAACTCAACTGGACAAGCTCTGAGTACAACATGGTACCAATGCGACGATTCTCTCTGTAAAACACCAGTGAAAGAGAGTTTAGTCGCAACAGAAAAGCAGCAAAAACGAGACTGACGGAAAAATCATTTATGAAAACATTACTCAAATGATAAATAGTGCAACGAAACAGAATTTTAAACCCCAAGAAGTGGAAAGAATGTTTTCCACTCCGATTTCGACAGCGAGATTCAAGAAAGAGCTGGAAAAATCGATTTCTGGCAAGAAGATTGCCAGAGCGCTCTTTCCCCCAGATGACAACCCGGGTAAAAGACAAAAACATGTCCTGTCACCTGCCAAATCACCTGTAGTTTTCAGTGATTCTGTTATACTTTTGCAAGAGATTTTTCAAAAGTTGTCGCAAGAATGCAAAGAACTGCTGCAACCAGATGTTTCATCTGCTGTTTCACAAGACGCGAAAGCAAGTGATAAATATGTGAATAATTTAGTTAAAAATTTGCGTTCTAAAGAAATAAGCGAAGGTGATTTTGCCAACATCATCGGTGGAATAGCACAAAATATCTTTCTTGAAGCAAAGCTGAAGAATAAGTCCAGCTTTGTGACTCAAGCGAAATCTCTGCCAGACTTGACAAAAGGCACTGCGTCCACAGATCCTAAACTTAAAACTGTATCGTCTTGGGAAGACATGACCAGTTTATCGAATAAAGTTGAGGAGGCTTGCAATACAGCAAGTGATTCTGGTTTCAGAGATGACACCGTTGAATTGACAAAAGAAAATTCATGTCTGGTCGGTGGAAGTCTTGGAGACAGACATCTGCCAGATGGTTGGAGTAAAACGCCTACAACCGTCTCCGATGCCAGTAATCAGTCTACAACGGAAAATCAACGAGTGAAAAAGAAAATTCCCGAAGTTCTGAATCTGAAATGCAGTTGTTGGAGGAAGTCATTAGGCTTGGAATGGGACTTTCTCCTGTTGGCAAAGTGGAGAAGACAACGACACTGTACTCATCTTCGCCAGTCAAGGCCAGTAAATTCAAATCCAAGGATGTTCTCAGCTGCAAAGGTCAGTACTTTAATTTCTTAGAATTTCTATTACTCTTACAAACAAATAAAACAACAAATTATTTAAATTAATTAATGTGTTGCTTGTATCTTGAAGAGTTGGTTTTTATTTATTTTCAAAGTATATGTTTCAAAAATGTTTTTGTTCAGATATATAATCAGAAATATTTTAAACAAATGTGTAATTTGTTTTTGTTCAAATTTATTCATTTAACTTTCAGTTTATTTTCAATTGATTTTTTTTTTTAATTATACAAAAACAAGGAAAGGATTAAATTATTTAATGATCAGTTTCTACGCAGAATATGCTTTTTTTTTCTTGCAATTTTTTAAATTATGCTAAACAAGGAAGGTAAAGGATTAAATTATTTAATGTAGAATGTCCTTCTAGGGACTATAATAGGGCTGAAATATTGATTTTAAAAAATGCAACATGTTGCTTATACAGTATACAAGTTGCATATTCAGAATACAAGTTATAGTATTCTATAATTAACAGTTATACAATTTTTTAAATTATACAAAAACAAAAAAGGGAAAGGATTAAATTATTTAATGAGGAATTTTTATCGTATAATGTCTTTCTAGTGACAGAGGGTTAGACTGGGGCGAGACTATAATTAAAGAAAATATAAATTGTATATTCAATATACAAGTTATAATACACAGGCAAATTTCAGTCTACAGTTTTTCAAATTTTAAAATTATACAAAAGAAAAAAGATTAAATTATTTAATGATCATTTTCGACCTAGAACATGTCTTTGTAGGAGCTATAAAATGGGTTTGATGTATGAAACTGTATGAATGGATTTTTACTTAATGGGGTTTTCCTTATTTGGATAATCCTTCAGATTAGAATATAACATTATAAATGATCTTTTAAGAGTTTAAATAATTATAACAAGTGCTAAATTTGACTGGGGAAGTTTGCATTAAAATTTACTCTTTTTGTTGACATACGTTTTCCTGATATAATATAACCTGCAACGCCCAATATGATGTGCAAATACCCAAATGGAGATCGATTTGCAAAAGCTAAGCGAAAGAGTGGAGAAAACAAATATCGCACTAGTAAAATAAATATTTTTCCGTGATTGTTATATATTTGTATATAACATATATATATATATATATATATATATATATATATATAATATTTTTATATATCTGTTTTTTATTTCGTTTATATTTATTTATATTTTTTTATTTCATTTTGAGTGTTATATATTTCTTTACAGTGTGCGTTTAGTATCATTATTGTTATATTACCTATGTTTACATGTGAGAATAATAGCAAACACAAAATAATAGCTCAATATGTTTCAGTTTTTAACTTCAAAAAGATGACTATAATGAGTCTAAATCTGATAGGGGGATCTATAATTTTATATGCGACCCGCGGAGTCATGATGAATTTCCAAAGTGGCCCGCCAGATCATTTGAGTTGGCCACCCCTGGATTAGAATATAGCTTAAAGAATAACAACAAGTGCTACAATTTTGTTGAGGAAGTTTGAGTTAAGATTTAGTCTTTTGTTGACATAAGTTTTTCTTTAAAAATTCACTGTTCCTCAAATTGAAATTTTTCATTTTTAAAGTGTGACAAAGAAAGGCGATTTTGTGCTGGATCGCTATGCGAGAGACTTCACATCCAAACGGTTCCATTTAAGCGAGCAGCCCATTTTCAATGTCAAGGCTGAATGTAATTAGGGGCAGCTCATGGAATAATTGCTGCGAACGCATCGCTGGCCGCGTTCTTGGATTGACTGGCGGGAACAAAAGATAATTAGATAATCATCAAAACTTGCGGAAGTCACAAGTTGTTCGCCTCAAATTCCTTCTTCTTTGGCTATTCGAAATGCAGTCGTAAAGAAGATACTCGGAGGAATAGAAGAAGTTTTGCTTTTTTAATGCAATGAATGGATATAGTTTTTAAAAAGGGAGTTTTATTAGTAAATTTTATGCGATATATTTGCATATCAAGCAGTTATTTAATTTTTCAAATTATACAAAAAAAAAAAAAAAAAGGATTAAATTAATTAACTTTCGATAAATTTCTGGAAGATATAAAATGGGGCGAAATTATGGTTTAAAGAATGCAACATATATAGTATGCAAATTGCACATACAGTATAATTTTTTATACATATACAGTATACAACCAAGTTCAACAGTTCAGCATGCAGTTACTCAATTTTAAAATTTTTTATAAAAACAAGAAAAGAAAAGGATTAAAATATTTAATGATAAATTTTGATATAGAATATGTCTTTCTACATCAAAGCTGATGAGTTAGATTGGGGCAAAATTATGATTTTAAAAAGGCAATATGTGCATATTCAACATATTTTCATTATAACTTGTATAACGTTATAATTCAATATACAGTTATTCAATTTTTAAAATTATACAATAACAAAAAAAAAAAAAAAGAAAAGGATTAATTTAATGACTAAATTTTCTAAAAGCGATTAAGCATGCTTCTTAAATACAGCAAAAACTCTATACTGTCTGATCAAGGTGCAAGATGCTTCATATTTGAACAATGCAAAATTTTTATATCTCTAAAAGTATACAAAACTCTATTTGTAGCTATTTTATTCTTTAAATTACTACGTAATTAAAGTACACTCATGTCCATAAATTAAGGATAATTCAGAATCACACAGAAATTGAACTCTGAAAATAAAAATTTCACCTGTAGAATTGTCATAAACATCTTGAAGAAGAATATGCAAATTACTGGAAACCACCAGATGACGGCGCGGATAGTACGTCATAATGACGAGAGTGTAAGAGAGGGATACAAGCGAATGGTGGCAACGGAGTAAAAAGGAAGCATTTGAATGATTTTTACAGAATTATCGGACGACTGGAATGTGGACGTACCCAGCTGGAAGTATCCGAGGAACTTGGAATCAGTGCATCTCCAGGCTTTGGCAACGATTCAAGATGATGGTATGGCACAAGTTACAACGCCGAATGGGACCGGTATTTAGCATTTGCCAAAAGAGGGCACATTTGGTCTATATGCTCGTAGGCCTGTCAGATGTGTTCCACTTACCGCCACTGTCGCCTGCGATTAACCTGGAGTAGAGAGCATGCATTGTGGACACCGCAACAGTGGTCTTGTGTGATGTTTTCCGACGAGTCCAGGTTTAGTTTGCAGTCTGATTTTCGCCGGACTTTCATATGGAGAGCGCCAGGTACCCGTCACGACCAAGAGAACACCATTGAACGACACCGTTACGGTGGTGCAGGATGGCTCGTTTGGGGAGGAATTATTCTTGGTTCCAGAATTGACCTGAATGTTCAGAGTGTAACGATGACAGGCCACATCTATCGGGATGTCATTCTGGAACAACATGTACGTTTGTTTCGGGGCGCCATGGGTGCTGAATTTCTGTTTATGGATGACAACGCCCGTCCTCACCGTGCATTGTAGACGAATACCTTCAATTGGAGGATATCACCCGTATGGATTGGCCAGCATACTCACCGGACTTAAATCCAATAGAGCATGTGTGGGATATGCTTGGCCGACGAATTGCAGCCCGTCAACCCCCTCCCACCTGTCAACCGGAACTTTGTGAGGGCATTGTTGGTGTATGGTGTAATATTGCCCAAGATCAGATTGATAATTTGATACTCAGCATGCCTAGGCGTTGTAAGGCCTGTATTGCATCGTCCGGGAGACATACTCCATATTAACCATCATACTAACCATGTTATACTGTTTTTTGTAAATAGGTTCTTTTTTGAAATTTGCTCCAGGGAGTAAAAATCGCAATTTTTATTAGTTATGTCAAACATATAACATCTTTTTTGCTCTTTTACCTTTTGTTTAATAAATAGACTTTACAAATAAGTCAAATTTGTTTTGGTTCTGTCTCTTTCTTTGCCTGAACTTCATTATCCTTAATTTATGGACATGAGTGTATTTTTTGCTTTCAACATTTTAAAAAAATAAATTTTACATGACAATAGTTGTTTTTGCCTTTTCTCGTGAATTTGTATTGCTACATATAACCAGCCCACTATTGCCTTTTATGACCCTTTAAATGAAAAACAAATACCATCTAAAGTAGGGATTTTATGGTGTCCACTTTCCCCTATATCCCTATTTCTTTTCCAAGTTGGGGATATTTTAGTATTGTGACAAAGAACGCAGGCATTCATCAGCATATTTTAAAAAAAGCATTAGACAAAGAAAGCCTAACTAATAAAGAATTGCTGTAAAAAGTAAAAAAGAATTATCTTGGTACTAATATTAAATACCTTAACTCAAAAACAAGAGATGTTGATAACCTGGAAGACGAAGATCTTAAGAGCTATATTTAGACCTATCAGAGAGGGTGATATTTGGAGGAGACGTAACAATCATGAAATTCCAAATTTATAGAAAATGATAACATAAATTATATACAGTCAGAGAAATTCAATGGCTAGGACACATAGAGAGTATGGTACAAACAAGATTTTCAAGGGGAAGGGCCAAGGTCAAAGAAAAAGGGAAGGCCCCAAAAAGAGGGATGAAGTAGAAAAGGATCTTAAGAACTTAAAGATCACAAATTGGAAAAACCAAAGCTCGAGACAGACGACTTTGGAGTCGTATTGTTAGGAAGGCCATGGTCCAACATGGACTGTAGTACCGGGGAGTTAGCATTAAATCAATGCATATCCCAATTTTATTATTATATTTACAATATTAAATGTATAGGATTCTTTATTTTCATTATAACTTCTAAAAAACAACTTTAAATAATTCATTTGAAATAATGAAGCTACATACAATATATTGATGAATCTATAATAAGTCTGACAGATATTCTAATAGACATATTGCTTAGAAAAGATACACTGAATTATTATAGATGAAGGCAAATTGATACAAATTTTTCATATGCATTTATTTCATAATTCTAATTTCTTTTTCCACAGGAAAGCTGAAATTGAAGATTTATCACAACAGTGGTTTGGTGACAGTTAACGGTAAAACCTGATTCCAGTTTTTATTTTAAAATGCAACAGGAAGAATTGTATGAATTATATTATATTATATATACACTCAAGAGCCAAAACATTATGACCACCCCTACATTTTGTAATGAACTCGCCTGGATGACGTGGAAGGCACGTGATCAGGTGGAAGTGGTATTTAACTGCTGCTGGAGTGTCTGAAGAATCATTCTTTCACTTCTGTGTGTGATGGGAAAGGCTACGGATCTAAGCGACTTTGATACAGGGCAGGTTGTAATGGTTCGAAGGCTCGGAACAAGCATTTCCGAAACTGCACGACTCATGGATTGTTAGCGATCTACAGTTGTTAGTACTTATGCAAAGTGGATGAATGACGGTGAAACCAGCAGTAGACGACATGGTGTTGGACGTCCACACGCTATCAAAGAAAAAGGTCGTCGGAGACTGTCTCGGATGGTGAAGCAAAACCGGAGCCAGACAGTGGCTCAGCGGACAGCCCAATACAATGCAGGGCCAAGTAGAATAGTATCGGAGCACACTGTTGGGATACTGGGGCTACGCAGCAAACGTCCCACTCGTGTGCCTTTGCTGACCAAGCGTCATCGCCAACTGCGCCTGCGCTGGGCCCGGGAACATCGTGACTGGTCCATGGATCAGTGGAGAGAGTTGCCTGGTCAGATGAATCACGGTTTGTCATTCATCACGCCGATGGCCGTGCCAGGATATGCCGTCTTCCAGGCGAACAGTTGCTCCCTCAATGTATAGTAGGTCATATACAGGCCGGTGGCGGCGGTATTATGCTTTGGAGGACGTTCTCTTGGGCGTCTCTGGGACCTGTGGTTGTTGTAGAGCAGACCATGCTACAGGGTATCTGAACATCATTGCGGACCAGTTGCACCCTTACATGGCCTCTGTTTTTCCAGCTGGAAATGGAATGTTCCAACAGGAAACGCCCCTTGTCACAAGGCTAAAATTGTGCTGGAGTGGTTCCAGGAACATGATGCTGAATTCCAGTTAATGTCCTGGTCGCCAAACTCACCGGATCTCAATCCGATAGAACACATTTGGGATGTCCTGGGACGGCAGCTCAGAGTTCAAAGATCACCAATTTGCAATATCTCGGATTTGCGTGACCGTTGCTTAAACATCTAGTACAATCTGTCTCCGGCCATCTACCAAGGACTTGTGGCATCCATGCCAAGGCGGGTTGAAGCTGTGTTGCGCGCCAAAGGTGGGCCAACTCGTTATTGACAGGTGGTCATAATGTTTTGGCTCTTGAGTGCATATATATATATATATATTATATATATATATAAAATACGGGCAGTATTTGTGAATAAAATTATATTTTTTCAAATATAGAAAATACGGGCAGTATTTGTGAATAAAATTATATTTTCAAATATATATAGGGGTGCGCAGAAGATCTACCTCCCCGTGGTGCACCTGGTAACACTTTTTAGTGGCTAAAAGATCTGCAACTTGGCATTATTGTTAGATTAATGAACTCTGTTTCAGCATGCTTTGTTGTATTATCTGTTTTTTTTCTTTATCGTTGTTCTTTTTATTGCTGTAACTGTTCATAATCTGCCATTGGGAATAAAAAAAAATATAAATAAATTTATACATACATATATATATATAAGTTTATTTGAAATTATAATTTTATTCACAAATACTGCCCGTATTTTCTATATTTCGAAATCAGAAATTTTCAATATTATCAGTAATTAATTTTTCATATTTTGTTTGTTCAATTTATGTATTTAATTAAATATTATAGTCTGCCGACATTTTATGTTAGATGTGTTGATTGAACAGTTCACTTATTGTTTCTATTCATTTGTAGTGGTAAGAGCAGCCAAACTGAACAGATTGAATGGAAGAGATCTGAATCCATACATAAAGGTATGCACCGTTAGATTCATGTTTTTATTTTTGAGAAAAAGAAGAAGAAAAAAAAATTGTTTTATTAACGTATTATTCGTGGTAAGTAATTCTTCTTTAAAAGCCTGCATCCACTGCAAATTTAATTTTTCAGCAGGATTCTGCTTGTACTACAAGAAAAAAAAAAATCCTTAACGAATTTATGTAATTATAAAATTGATTATCAAAAATTATCCGTGAAATAATCTATATTTTTTTAGTTTTTTTGTATTCTTATTACGTAGAAAGTAATGAAATATCTCTATCACGTACAATTTTATGACAAAATTGCTGACTAATATTAAAAATTTACTTTATAAAGGAGCACGAAAGCATTATGTTATTTCTAAGAATTCGCAAAACATATTAAATGAATTAGCAAACTAGTGTCATAAAACAATAGTCACGAAAAAAAAAAAAAAGACATATAGAGATAATCCCTATGATGTTCACTCAAGAAAAAGGTGAAAAAGCTATATAAATTTTTTTTTCAGCTATATATAAATTATCGCGAACAGAATATATTGACATATTGACATCTCTACAAAGTCTCCCTTGTGATCCAGTGGTGGTGTGCATTTATTATCATGAGGACAAGGGTTTTTCATCAGTGGTGGTGTTTTTTATAGTCACCCCGTTTGAATAACAAGTAGACTTTTTAAAGATATCTTGTATTGTTAGGTAGATTTGTTTTATTTATGACCAGATGTGGGAAGTCAGCCAAAAAAATGTTTAATTCATGATTCTTTACCATAATTTTATTTACTACGATCTTTACTAATGGATTTAGAAATTTTTTCAATGAAATCATTGATCTCATATATCTTCTTTTTCTAATGCAGCTGGCAAACACTTAGACAGCTTGGTCTTGGATGCCTTAAGGCAAGCGCTGCAAAGACGTACTCACTTTGCATTACCCGGGGGGCGCGTGGGACTTGAAGATAAGCCACGGACGCGGAGTAACAATGCCCCCGCAACGCTCTACGATCCTATTAGACCGGGACCTACAGTTTAAAGTGAATTCCGAACCACTACAAGCATCCAGGGCACCGCCGGGACTCGAACCCGAAACCTGTGGTACCGAGCGCCAGAGCGCTAGCCACTCGGCCATTCAGGCCCCGATCTCATATATCTATAAAAGCAGTTTTTGCATAACGAAGCGTTTTTTTACAACTTCAATTGTGTAGTATCTGCATTAACTTGTATTCTAAATTTGCTTACAAAAAATACAAATATTCTATAAAAAGGACAGTACGAAAATGAACAGGTAACATAGTATCATACAATAGCTTGAGATAAGCCAAATAAAATTGTACATTTGCTGTAAAGTTGCTCTCTATGTAATACATTAAATCTTATTTGTTCTTAATAACTTTTTTTTTTTGTTCTAATACAACTGGCAAACACTTAGACAGTTGTCTTTGATGGCTTAAGGCAAGCGTTGCACAGACGTTACTCACTTAGCACTACCCAGGAGGTGCGTGTAGTTTGAAGATAGGCTACGGACGCGGAGTCATACTACCTCCTCAACGCTCTACGATCCTGTTAGACCGGGACCTACGGTTTTAAAGTGGATTCCGAACCACTACAAACATCCATGCCATCGCCGGGACTCGAACCCGAAACCTGTGGTACCGATAAAGGACGTACGAACTCGGTCATTCAGGCCCTATTTGTTCTTAATAATAAAATAAGATTTTTTTTCATTCTAGATCTTTTGGTAAGCCTCAGTGCTGAGAATAGTCTCTCAATGCTTACTTGGTATGCTACTAAAGCAGTCACTATCTTTGCTAATGGTTATATTATTGAACGGTATAATTGACATTAATTAGCCTCCTTAACATTTAATTTTGCCCGACTCGTGGCTCAGTTTCAACGTACGTCGCTGGTGTGCATTAGAGCGGAGGTTCAATCCGCTGGCGGCTTTGTTGTAGACACTGTTTCAAAAACGAGGAAATTTGATGGCCTTTCGGATGTTCAGCATATTGCCTCTTTAGTCGGATTTAATTTTCTGGATTTTCTCCCATACGATATTCAAATGCAGGTTACTTCTTCCTAAAAAGTCCTTCCTGAGGGCATTTCCCTCCTTCTTCAACGTCACGGAGTCAAATCAGACTTCTACCTATAGGTACTCCATCACAACAGAGGCTGCCCCCCCCTCCCATTCTCTCCTTCCATGAGACCACACGGGTTCTTGGACTTAGTCTAAATGTTGCTGCCTACCAAAGGGATAAGAAAAAAAAAAAAACACTTAATTTTAACATTAGTTCATAGAATTTGAGGAAAATATTGTTTTTATAAACGGTCTGGAGTTGGATTTTAAACCGACTCATATCTCCAACTTAAGCACACATGCTGGATAGTAACCTCTGGGGTTATTGATCCTCAGACCTTTTACCATCCATCTACAAGTTTATAAACCTGATATAATGATTTTATGGATGAAGAGAAAAAAATAACAATAAACTTTTATATGCAACCTTTCAAATACAGTTCTTCTCTAACACCGTGTTTGTATTGAAGCAATATCCACATAGTTTAGTGCTAATTTCTCGGGGAATCATACCAAAAAACCATCATTTATTAACACAATTACATTTTTACACTGCTTAAAAAATAAGAGAATCGGAAAAAATAGAAATTTCAGACTTAAAAAATATTAGCAACATAATGTAATTAATTTCATGGTTAAATTAAAAACCGAATTACTAAAAACATCGTTGATCATGCTAGCCTCTTAAAAGAAGAATTTTTAAAAAAGGGAATATTGGAAATCAATAAATCGAACTAGAAAATCATTAAATGTATAAATACTAGTAATATCCATAAAAACAACCATTTGACCTTCATAGTAAATTACGCATGAGAGATTTGATACATCCAAGGAATACCTTTATTTATATTTTCCCCAAATGTAGCTAGTTTGTTTTTACATATTTTTGTCATCATATCTGGAATGATTTTTAGTCCCATGTTTTGTAAAGAAGACAATTTTCTTGCGGCTATTCGTCGTTAAACAAATATATCATTATCCGAGACCGTCGTTAACCAAGGCTTAGCTGCTGATTTGTGCCGTCACGCGTCAAAGCGATAACAGACAGGTGGTTTTTAATATAATGAAACACTGATTTTAGTGCTACTTTATAAATAATTTTATTAAAAGATCTTGAATTCTTGTTTTTCACAAATTATCTATCATTTAATTTAATTTTTGTTTTCAAAAGTTTCAATATACATTTACAAACAGAAAATTTGAGAAACCTGTAAATGAACATTCGCAGTTTCATTGAAATAACTGAACATTGTTTATTATTTATTGATAGATATTTCAGTTCGCAAATTTATAATTTTTTTTTTTTTTATTTATACTATTTTTTTGTTTTTTTTATTAATTACTTCCACTATAGTACAATTTTTAACAAATAACTAATCATGATGCTTTTATTTCATTTAAATTTCTTTCTTTGTTCTTGTAAACATGTTTTGGTTAACGACGGCCTTTGATAACAACGAGTGATCAAAAGAAAAATGTTTTGGTTAACGATGGCATCGAATAAAAATGTTTTGGTTAACAATAGCCTCGGACATCAACGAGTGACAGCAAGAAAAAGGCCTTGGTTAACGGCGGTCTCAGATAATAACAAGCAGCTGTAAGAAGAAAAAAAAAATATTGGATAACGACTCAAACAACATGGAGGAAAATGTGTCCTACTTGTGGTAATGAAGAAACTTCTGATGAAGAACATGAATTGATAAATGATATTAGGGCAATATTTCGTGATCTGAACTTTGAGATAGCGGCAGATTTGGTTTCTCCCTCTACGGTCATCTTGTGCACACTTTAGGCTAAACAGACCGAGATCTACGAAGTGGAACCATTCACAAACATCGATGCCACCTCCAGGATTCGATACCTGTGTGTATAGCCTGTGATACCAAAGGCCAGAGCTCTAGCCAATTAACCACCAGGCCGTTTGAGGTTGCTACAGGAGATGTTGGAGTTGGACCACGAGCAAGAACTAACTACAGTTGAGTTAAAATAACTTTTCTTGCACCGATGTACAGGAAAGAAGAGAATGGTGAGAAAGAACAACTTGCGATTGCTGAAAATACAAAATGTTTTGACGAAGTGAGAGGAAGTTCAAAATGTGGTTTTTGAAATTATATTTTAATAAATCAGATGTTATTAAAACTGCAGATCTACTATTGAAAAATTGACATATAATTTTTCAGACGCATTAAAAAATCAACAGAATTAAACGGCCCTACACATGCTTTCAATTTTCTTTGTCAAATGAACCCAGTTGTCCTGTAGAAGAGTGATTGTTAAAAATTGTGAAAGGCGGAAATAGGGTTAATTAGATTCGCACTAAATGATTGATGATGATGGATGATTAGATGTTGTATTTTAAGTTACAGACAAACATCAAAAGTTAATAAAAATAAAATGAAAGGTGCGAAATTCAACCACATAGAATCCTTGACCACTACTGAAGAAGTTTAATCAAAGAGCAAAAATTGATAACAAAAATAAAAAGAAAGGTGTCACATTCAGCCACATGGGAGAATCTTCGGCCACTACTGATTAGTTTGGTTTGTTCGTATTACGGTCATTTTGTGCACACTTAGGGCTATTTAGACAGGAACCTACGTTTTAACGTGGATTCCGAACCACTCACAAACATCCATGCCAGCACCAGGATTCGAACCTGAAGCCTGTGGTACCAACTGCCAGAGCGCTAGTCAATTGGTCATCAGGCAGCTGCCACTACTGAGGAAGTTTTGTCAGTATATAGAGGGCATTGTTGATGTGCTGCAGTAAGTGTTGACAGGTGTGATATTCAACCACATAGAATCCTTGACCACTGCTGAAGAAATTTAATCAAAGAAAAAGTTGAAAACAAAAATAAAAATTAGAGTGTCGCATCACATGGGAGAATCCTTGGCCACTACTGAGGAAGTTTAGTCAGTATACAGAGGGCGTTGTTGATGTGCTAAAGTAAGTGTTGCCAGATATACGAATGGAATGGTTGCAAAACTGTTTTTAACAATTATTTTTAATTTTTTATATCAAATATGACAAATAAAGGATACTTAATATATATTTAAAACATTTTTAATTTTACATTCTTAATATATATACATTCTTAATGCATACTATATTTGTGGGAGGGAATAAATTACCTATCTTATTATTTCATGTATATGCCCAGAATTTTTAGAACTTTTTAAAAAATTCTCGTTATATATACATAGTGATACCTGTATAAGGATACGTTAATCTTACAAAAAAAAAAAAATGTTGGTACTTTTTAAGTAAATCACACATTTTTATTTATTTATTTTAGTTTATTTCTTCAGTTTAAGAATAAAGATTTTTTAATAAAATGAATTATTCGTTTTATGATAATGAGTTGCTTTATTTTCAAAATTGTTTATATTACTGATTTGTTGCGTCGCCGCCAAGCCGAAAAATTTGACATTGGCGAAATGTGTGCCCAGCTAATGGAAAAACACCAAAACTTGCGCCAAAAATACTAACAGAATACCGTAAATAATGAAAGTTACAGTACAATTAACGTAACATTACGTAAATAATGAACATTTTTTTTTCTTTTCATTTCGGCTTACGTATAGCTTTTTGACTTTGGGTAAATGTTTTCGGAAGAAAACGCACCCTCTACTTGTATATAGTAATCGATTAAATCTTACGCAAAATCTCGCCTCAGATAACGACTGTTTGGATTAACAGCGCTAATCCTTGAATAAATTACCGTCGTTAATATTTTAATCTGTTAAATATCATGCAAAAATCTCGCCTTGCATAACGACACTAATCCTTGAATAGATTACCGTCATTAACTAAGGTTGCACAGGTTATAATTTTAATCGCTCAAATTTTAAGAAAAATTTCACCTTAGATAACGACGGTTTTGATTACCGACGTTAATTTTTGAACGTATCATTGCCGTTAACCGAGGCAGCGCAGTATATATTTATTGTTATAATAATATTTAAATTATTAATTCGTGTCGTTATATGTCGGAGATCTCAATGATTCCAGACAATTCAAAGTGTGTGCACTGGAGGACAAAATCTGGCCTTACACAACGACACTAATCCTTGAATTGGTTATCGCCATTAACCAAATCTGCACAGTTGTTGCTCTCATGCAGCTAACAATACAGAGACAGTTCATCTTTATGCCATAAGCAAGGGTGCACCGCTGTTACTCATTTAGCACTATCTAGGGGGCACGTGTAGTTTGAATAAATGCTAGGTATGTGAGTAACACTACCCCCACAACACTGTACTATCCTATTAGACCGAGACCTACAGATTAAAGTCGATTTCTAGCCATTACAAACAACTATGGCACCGCCGGGACTCGAATCCGAAGCCTATGATACCAAGCGCAAGAGCTCTAACCACTCGACCATCAACCCCACCCCCTTTATTCAAGGTTGCACAGTATATAATTTTAATTGATCAAATTTTACGAATTTTTTACCTTGTATAACGACGGTTTTGATTAACGACGTTAATTCTGGAACGGATCACTGTCGTTAACCAAGGCAGCATTATACATATTTAATATTACAATAGTATATAAATTATTAATTAAGTGTCGTTGTGTGTCGCAGATCTCACTGGTGCCAGACAATTCGAAGCGTGTGCACTGGAGGACGTCGGTGCAGAAGGCCCAAAAGAATCCTGTGTTCAACCAGAAGTTTTCCTTGTGAGTATACGGATCGATATTTTCTTGGACATACGTATGAGCCCGGAGGTTGTCAGGGAGCTATGGGGTTTTAAATTCGCGATTATAATCGATTTAATTTGTATCTTTTTACAGTGAATTAGTGGCTGAAGATTCAACAAAGAGGCTCGTCTTTTCCGTGTGGCATCGGGATTTCGTAAAAGAGTAAGTTTTATTATTATTTTAACTATTTCGATATAATATTTTATTATAAAGAAGAAATAAATATGTATTTTGAATGAACAGGCACAGCTTTAGGTATTTAGTATATATGTAATTAGTTAGATATGTATAATTTTGCAACAATATTCTCCAAAACATATTTTTAATTCAAAAAAGACATTTAATATTGACAAAAATGTAAATAATTGAAGAGTTATTTCTAGTTATTCACTCTCAAAATGTTATTAAAAATTATTTAGAGACAAAACAAAGCACTTTTAAATAAATCAATTATTTTCTAGGTAAAAAGAAAAAAAAAAAGTTGAATGTCTACTTTTTTTAGCTATTCTAAAATCGTTTCTTAACTATTTTACAATAGTAACACTTAATAGACAACAACCACTTAATAGACAACGACATCTAGAAAACCCACGTGGTCTCGGGGAAAGATAGAAAAAGGGAGGTAGAATTAACTTTTGTTGTGATGAAGCACCCGTAAGAAGTCTGACTTGGCTCCGTGACGCTAACTTTTTACGGGGTAAGCTTGTCAGTCCTACGCTCAACGCTCTACAGTCATATTAGACCGGAACCTACTGTTTAAAAGTGGATTCCGAACCATAATAAACATCCAAGGCACCGCCGGAACTCGAACCCGACACCTGTGGCGCCAGAGCGCTAGTCACTCGATCATCATGCCCTTTTTACATTACTGAATTAGCTAATTGAATTAAGTACTCATTTAGTGTTTGTTACAGTCACTGCTTTCAGAAACGAAATGAATGTGCATAAGCCGGATGGGTGTCTTCTGAGTTTTCGCAGAAATGACACACAAATGCCCTTTTCTTCACCACCTTTCAGTGTGCTGTTCCTAGTATATACATAAATGAAACACGACGCTAGCCGATGTGAAGGAAATTATAATAAATAAAAAACTTGCAACTTCTGCTACAGTGATTACGTTAAGAAAACGGGAGAAATGCGTGTAAGCCTGAACGTTTTCTATACGACACTCAAATGTGGGACAGTTACTTCTTAAAATTTTGCTTTTTCTTCATCATCGATCAGTGCGATGCTCGTGATATATATAAATGAAACACGAGACCAAAACTTATTTACTTCTGTTACAGTCACTGCATTAAGATAATGAGAAGACTCGACGGCGAATGTATAGAAGCCTCATGGAAGTTTTATGGATTTTCTCCAGAATGACACGCATTTGCGAATCATTTACCCCTAAAAATCCATGCAATGCAATGTTTTTTTTTTTTTTTTTTTTTTTTTTTTTTTTTTTTTTTTCCGTTCTAATGCAGCTGGCAAACACTTAGACAGCTTGGTCTTGGATGCCTTAAGGCAAGCGCTGCACAGACGTACTCACTTTGCATTACCCAGGGGCGCGTGTAACTTGAAGATAAGCCACGGACGCGGAGTAACAATGCCCCCATGCAATGCAATGTTCTTCCTTCAAAAACAGCATTAATGAAACACAACGATAACGGATGTGAAGGAAATAAAAAAACCTCTTATAGTCACTGCTTAAGAAAATGAGGAAACTCGACGACGAATGTGTTCAAGCCATTTGGGAGTTTTATAAATTTTCCCTCGTGCGACACACAAATACCGGTGGATTATCACTAAAAGTCACCTTCCTTTATCACCTGTTTGTTTGATATGCAAAATGAGACATGATGCCAAGTTATGTACAAAAGAAAAATCTTATGTTGAACATGTTTGCAGTGGATGAAATGAGATAATACATATATTTTTCAACTTTCTGGCTCATTCTGACAGGAATTGCAGCACGTGTTGTTTATTTTATCAGACTTTAAAAAAAAAAAAAAAAAAAATATTTTTTTTTAAAATCATACGTGCTTCACTCCTAAGTAAGATAAATGAGATGCAGCTTATCGTGACGAGTCAATGGAGAAATTATAAAAGAAATGAACGCTGATTACATCTGCTTATTATGAGACCAAACTGGAAACGATAAGGACAGAAAAAAGTCGTGATAAAAGATAAATAGAAAGAAAACAAGGTTATAATAAAGCAAACCAGAATGTTAACAAACGACCCTTAGTTAAGGAATTATTTACTATTGCATTACATTCTCAGTTAAAAAGAAACAAACCAAATATAGAATAGCTGAGAAAAAATGCGTTTAGGTAGAAATATTGTTTAAAAAAACAATCGATAACTACCATCCATAATACCACAAAATCTAATTTACGATAGAAATAATAATTTTTTTTACAATATGTAAATTTTGTTATGTATTATTAAAAAAACAATTGATAATTATCATCAAAATATCACATGTAATTTACAATACCAATAATATTTTTTTACAATATGTAAAAAAATACAATGTAATTACAATATGTAAAAAAATATTAATTTTAAATGTAAATTAAAAAAAAAACGAATTTAATTAAAATGTAAATTTTTTAAATATTGTTAAAAAATAATTGATAGCTTCCATCCAAAATACCACAAAATGTAATTAACGATACCAAAATATTTTTTACAATATATAAATTTTTTTTGCATATTGTTAAAAAAACAATTGAATAATTGCCATGCAAAATATCACAAAAATCTAATTTACGAAACCAATAATATTTTTTTACAATATAAATTTTTTTACATATTGCAAAAAAAAACAAAAAAAAAACAAAAAAAACTGGTAGCTACCATACAATATATCACAAAATGTAATTTACAATTCCAATAATATTTTCTACAATATGAAATTTTTTTTACATATTGTTAAAAAAATTATTGATTAATAACTACCATCAAAATATAATTTACAATTCATAACTACCATCAAAATACCATAAAATGTAAATTACAATATCAATAATATTTTTTACAATTTGAATATTTTTACGTATTGTTGTGCATGGAGGGAAAAGGGCAGCTTCTGTTGTGAGGCAGTGTTTTCCGGGAGGATTTTAGGGGAACTACACTGCAATTACGTATCGTATGAGAGAAAACCCGGAAAATTCTCACCAGGTAGTCCGACTTACGTGGCAAGATGCTGAACGTCATAAACGCCATTGAGCATCCTCGGTTTTGAAATACTGTCTACAACAAAATCGCCAGAGGATTGAACCTCAGCCTAATGCTCACCAGCCGCACACGTTGCGACAAGTCGGATTTTACATATTGCAAAGCACTTAATTTATGCAGAAATTTAATCACCACTGTAAATTATGGCACTCCAGAAAAGATGGTATTTGGAAAGTATTTTCCATTGGTGCAAGTCATGGCTTATTGTTTTATTATTCTTAATATATAGTTCGAGATTAATATCACCTTAGTTGTTTCACTGTACCCTGGAGTGCGGTATCGTCCACATCGACAGCCAGTGGTCTAAACCAAAACAAAATTGTTTGCGCCCAAACAAGAAACATTACAAAGCGGACGTATATCGAGGTATACTGCGACCACCTAGAGCAAAATTGCCAAACGACCAGGCCGGGTAGATTCAAATGAGCGGCGTAATAGCGGGAAAAGTTATCTTCGTGGTGGCTTTTATTTATTTATTTTTCTTTTGTTATTTTTTTTTTACAATTTTTCTGTATAATTGGATTAGATTTTTTTTTGCGCTTTGTTTCGTTTTATTTGTGTTATCTGTATTAAGTTCCATAATTTGTAAATTATATTTGCAAAGATGTGGCATTGTGCCGTGTATGCCTGACTAACACCCCACCAAGTAATCAATTCGTCCATTCCTGCTTCTAAAACGTATGTTTCCTTTTCCACACAATCGGCGTTCAAACTATAATCATATAGATATATAGGGGGATTCAACGCTCTTTGAGCAAACTTTAAAGCAGTGGTACAGCTCACTAAAACATTTTGTATAGGAATGTAGGGTCGGAAGTGACGCGTTGAAGCACGAACACAAAAAATGAGATTCGAAAAACACATTATTGATTCACAACATCATTGTAAAGTGCTTCGTTGATTCAATGCTTAAATAAATATAATAAATGCCTAAAAGGGCGACCACCTGCAGCAATACTTGCTTGGTAGTATCGAAGGAGTTATTGGGTAAGAGTTCCAAAGATTCCAGGCATTTCGCTCACTCTTACAGCCGCAATGGATAGTCGAGGAACGAGGTCTTTAAATAAGTCAACTGGAGTCTCGTAAATGAGAGAGTGCTTATCGGGTTGCCAGCCTGAAGACTTAAAACTCGTCACGTGACGAGTATCATTTGAAGTATTGTGCCTGGCTGTTGCGAGGAATTCGTTTGAAAGCGTGTTCGTTCCGCAATGCGTCATTATCGACCCTATATTTCTATGCAATAATAGTTTTAGTAAGCTGTACCACCCCTTTAAAGTGTGTCTCATGACCGATGAATCATCCTGCGTTGTTTTACTTGACAGGCACTCTGTAAAACTTTCTGCACAAATAAATTAAAACATCATTATCGTCTATACAATTGGTTTAAAAATTATAATAATTAAATGCCATTAATAATGTTGTTGTTGTGACTCATCCTCAGTGTCCTGCAGCGCGATATGGACATGTCCTGAGTAGTCTATTCATGGATGGAAGGTAATGGGGCAGTTTCTGTTGTGATGGTGCACCCGTAGGTAGAAATCTGACTTGTCTCCGAATAGCTGCTTTTTAGTGGGTAGAGAGTTGTCAGCCCAACACTATACAGTCATATTTGACCAGCACCTACAATTTAAGGTGGATTGCAAACCACTACAAGCATCCATGGCACCGCTGAGACTCGAATCTGAAACCTGTGGCACAGAGCGCTAGCTACTCTGTCATCAGGCCCCGTCATTAATAGTACCACTAAATACCACTATATACTGTTGTTTAGGATTTCATAACGTAAACCGTTTAGGATTTCGTAATATTTCTAAATATAGTGTCTGCCTTCCGTGTTATAAGGGGGGGGATCTCACGATTTTTTCTTATTTTATTATTATTAATAATATTTTGCTTATTATTAATTATTTATTTATTGTGTATATAACTGAAGAACACAATAATAAATGCAAAAAATTAATACAAAGTGAGATAATTGGTTTTACTTAATATACAACTGCGTTTTCTCAATAATAATAATAAATAAAAAAATCGTCTTGCTGAAAAGAATGCTGGATAAACACTTGTTAAGCAAGACTTTCTCGTTTGTTTAATGGTCGATGACGTTTTTCTATCTTGTTCTTGAGTAATTGCAGGATAAAAATAATGCAGAAATTGGACATGCTTGTACAGCAGATGGATTTGGAATCGTACATTGGAATTTTTAAATTAATATTGCTCAATAGCGAATGAGGGGGAGGGGGAAGGCGAATTCAACATGACATGACATCTAATCAAGTTTGGGGCAACATTACAGTTTGGGGCAAACATCCTCATGTGACTTTTACTTTGCAGTTACATGCGATGGTATTTTAGCATCAGAAAAATCCGACTTTTTAATACAAATAATTTTTAAATATTTATTTATATATATATATATATATATATATATATATATATTCCAAATCCCGAAAATCAATGTTATTAAATGTTAAAGAAGGCAATTCAATCGCATCCAGTAGCAAAGACAGTGATTGCTAGAACAGCAAACCCAATAAGTGTAGAGATTTTCCTCGGCTAATAGACTTATAAAAAGCTATTTTGGATCCATCATGAAAAAAAGATCTTATGGAAGCTCTTCTATTGTTAGGAACAAATAAGATTTATTACATTACAAATATAGCGTCTTTGTGATTAGAATGCTTGGCTATACTGGTTCTTCGATTATTCTAGAATAGTTCGGTATCTGTTAACTTACCACTGTTATTTTTATAGGACATATATTTTTATTCCCGATTCGTGGCTCAGTGACAGCGCCGCCACTGGTCAGCATTAGGACGGAGGTTCAATCCGCTGGGGGCTTTGTTGTAGACACTGTTTCAAAGTCCGAGGAGACTCAATGGCGTCTATGATATTCAGCATCTTGCCTCGTGAGTCGGACTGTCTGATGGGAGTTTTCCGGGTTTTCTCCCCATACGATACGCAAATACGAGGTAGTTTCCTTAAAAGTACTCCCGGAAAGCACTGCCCTCCTTCTTCAGAGACACGGAGCTAAGTCAGACTTCTACCAACGGTTATTCCATCACAACAGAATCTCCCCCTACCTTTCCCTCCTTCCATGAAACCACACGAGTTCTTCGACTGGGTCTAGATGCTGTCTACCATGTGGGATAAGAATATAATAAACAAATTTAAAAAGTACAAGGATGTCTTTTAAGTAAGGACAAATGCGACAGCTTTAAAATTGTAAAAAATATTTGTTGATAAAAAAATGGGTTTTTTTATAGATATAAGAGTTCAATACAAGTTCAGTTTATTTCATAAGTTTTCTAAATCTATTGGCAGAGATCAATAATTCATAAAATTACTCTAAAATGTAAGAAGTCGGTATAAATTTTTTTATCCCGGAGTCGGGAGTCGTAAAACTGTCGTCGTGTTGACCGACTCCCCATCCATAGTTTTTGGTACGAAATATTGCGAGGTTAAAAAAATAATAGAGTACATTAAAAATAGAATATGTTAAAGTAGTAGCATTAATACGTACATAATCTGTAGTTAGGATTACATAAGATCCTAAACATTTCATTCAGTATAATAAAACACTGATTTTTGTTCAATGAAATTAAACGCTTTCCTTTTTTGCTCAGTGAAAATAACAAAACTTTTTGTTCTTTTTCTTTGCTCAGTGAAAATCTGAGCAAAGAAAAAGAAAAAAAGTTTTAATTTGCTTATATTGAAAAAACAACGATTTGCTTAATTTTATTTTTTAATTAATTAAATTATTTATTTATTTATTTATTTATTATTTTTTTTTTTTTGCTCAGTGAAAATAATTAAATGCTTTCCTTTTTTGCTCATTGAAAATAATAAAACTTTTTTGTTTCATTGCTCAGTGAAAACAATAAAACTTTTTTTTTCCCTCTTAGTGAAAACAATAAAACTTTTTTTCCCTCTTAGTGAAAACAATAAAACTTTTTTTTCCCCCTCTTAGTGAAAACAATAAAACTTTTTTTCCCTCTTAATGAAAAACAATAAAACAATTTTTTTTTTTTTCCTCTCAGTGAAAAACAATTAAACTTTTTTTCCCCTCTCAGTGAAAATAATAAAACGCTTTGCTTTTTTATTCAGTGAAATTAATAAAACACTTTGCTCTTTTCAGGAGAAGCGAGTTGATAGGATGCATGTCTTTCAGCATCAGGCATGTGTTGGATGACGCACAGGTGTGTTTTCAGTTCTTTATTTTTTTAATCATCTCGCATACCTACTTAATGGTAAATAAATTATATAAACAGATATAAATAGATATGCGCCATATAAATTACTCGTAAACATGTCTGACAACAAGATTTAATTAGTATTAGCAATGTTGGTAAGAAAAAAAATTAGTTTACTCCTCTGTTTGATGTTGGGCATCGGCAATCCCCGTATTTCAGCTTTTTTTATTTCAAATATAATTCTATCCGGTTTGAAGGCGAAAACAGACCAATCGATTATTTGTTAGGGGGTGCTAGTCAGATAGGCGCGGTGCAAATTTTTGGAAATAATAATAATATTTATTGCGGAATTTATTTCGTCTATATTCTTTTGTGATTTAAAATTTTGATTATTAAAAATTTTTATGATTCCTCCGAAATTACCTTTCTTTCCTACACTGGTGTGCAAACTTAAGCAACAGGTGGGTTATTTGCCATAACTCCACGAGAAACCATCTGAGAGACATGACATTCAGAAATGAGGGAGAGTATTATGTACGTAAAGGATGACGAAAGGAATACAATGCATATGGTATGGAATCAAACAAAAACAAGCTTTATGGAAAGCATAGTATCGTGATTTATGATTGTCTATCCAAGAGGAAGAACAACAAGCAGATGTTCCTTAATATGTGATATGCCCTCCCCCCTCACTGCAATGGTTGCTTCGCACCGTCTCCGAATATTCAGAACCAGCTGGTGCAACATTTCTTGCGGTAGGAGTGCCCATTCCTCAATCAGCATCTGTTTGAGTTGTTGGGTGTTCTCCGGAGGATGAAAGCGTGCTGCAATGCGTCTCCCAAAACATCCCACACATGTTCGATGGGGATTTAAATCTGGGGAGTACGCTGACCAATCCATTCGAGTGATATCTTCACTTTCCAGTAGCTCCTCAACAGCAAGAGTCCGATGTGGCCGTGCATTGCCATCCATAAAAATAAAGTCTGGGCCAATGGCACCTCGGAACAGAAGCACATGGGGAAGGAGTACCTCCTCACAATAGCGATCCCCGGTTACAGACCCTCTGTCGAAAACGTGGAGCTCAGTTCACCTGTTCAGCAAAATACCTCCCCAGACAAGAACTCCAGAACCACCATAACGGTGTCTTTCCTTGAGGTTACTGGGATAAAACCGGGTCCCGACCTCTCTCCAAATCAAAACGCGTCGAGAATCGCTTCTGGTATAGAACCGACTCTCATCCGTAAAGAGGACACGACTCCATTGATCAGTTGTCCAGTTTTTGTGCTCTCTGCACCACTGTAAACGGTGGCGTCGGTGGCCAACTTTCAACGGGAGGCAGCGTTCAGGGACGGCGGGCGAATAGGCCCACTTTGTGAAGGCGTCTGGCCACAGTAAACCGGGACACTTGTCGCCTCGTTGCTGTACAGAGTTGCTGAGCAATGGCGCTTGCTGACTGCTGTCGGCCTCTTTTCGCCTGCAGGACGATATATCGGTCATCCCCTGCAGTTGTCTTCCTCGGGCGGCCACCACCAACCTTTCTAACAGCTGTACCTGTGGTTTGGAACGCTTTCAAGAGCGCGAAACGACACTTTTGTTGATTCCGAACTCTGCAGCTACACTGGTGACAGTACGCCGCTTCTCCAGCTTTCCGATCATTCTTCCACATGTGAAGTCGTCCAGGTGATTTCTTCTAGCCATATTTCACGAACTGACTCACTTTCACTTGCAGCGAATATGTTGAATTGCGTCTCCGTCCTTCCTTTTATTCTACTGTTGAGCTGCGCGCGCCGACATCACGCGTTTTGCGCACGCTCACGTCGCCTCCGACGTTTTTCGTTCCTGATATTTGCATACGCATGACGTTTCTACTGACTTACGTGTTCATTGTACTGATCTCCATACCTCCTTTTCTACAATTTCATGGCTATCAACTGAATTTTTACATTGTTGCTTAAGTTTTGCTCACCAGTGTATTACACCGCATGCTTGAATTCGTCCGGCTCGGCCGTTTACCAATTTTCAGTCGATAGCTAATTGATGGCAACAGACGAATCGATTATTTGTTAAGGGTGCTAGTCAGACAGGCGCGATGAAAATTTTGAAAATAATGATAATAATAATAATTATTATTGGGGAATTTTTTTCTATGTTATTTTGTAATTTAAAATTTTTATTATTAAAAATAAATTTTTTTTTTAATTGAAGCTCCTACGAAATTAATTTTCTTTTCCTATTACACCGCCGTGCTTGAACTCGTCCGATTTGGCGATTAATCTTGCAGTCGATAGCTAATTGGACTATATTAGAACGGAAAGTTTAGTAACATCAAGTAAAATAAGATTAATTCTTTATAATTATTATCATATTTTTATAATCAGCAATCAAAATGACTTTCTTTTTTTTTTTTTGCAGAAAATCGACGGATGGTACAGATTACTCCGTGAAGGCTTCGGGACACAGAAACATTTTGCAGCACATGTCCGAAAGAATCAATGTGCAGCAAAACATGTTAAATGATTCACCTCCTCAAGAAGAAACAAATCTGCTGCTGATGTACTTAATGTAGGGATGCACAGACTGCAAGTCACGCGTAATTATCCATTTGACAATAACCCATCTCACAAAAATTCAGAAAGCAACTTTCAATACTTTATACGAGGGTCACTCTGAAATTTTTGAGTTACGGCTAAATGGTGCAAGTTAAACTTACCAAATTTTGAGAGTGTTCAAAGTAGTCCCCTCCAACATCAATGCACTTTGCAGACGATTTTTCCAAAGATTAAATGCTTCACGCCATACATATGTGATGAAAATATGCTTTTACAGCTTCATCAATCTCATCTTCGGAATGAAAACGGCGACCATGTAAATTTTTCTTGAGATTAAAGAAAAAGCCAAAAGTCACACAGCAAGATCAGGGGAATAAGGGGGATGTTCTATCACTGTTCAAATGTCGATCTTGCCGTATGAGAAGATGCATTATCATGGGGAATCATGGGTTCCCTTACATTCACTTCTTGAGGAATTTCTGGAAGACACTTAGTGGTGTACCAGTTAGCTGTGACTGCCTTCTGTCCCTCCAGCTTGATGGCTTTGACCAGTTCCGTACTTCTGAAGAAAACGGCATACATTACTTTTTTCATTGCTCGTTGTCTTTTTCACCATTTGTTGGTTTGGGGTCATCTTCAAAGACCCATACTTTACTTTCTTGTCGTGTTGTAACATCAAAAAAACGGTATATAAGTTTCATCACCAGTTATGATTTTAGAAATAAGGCGGTATCCACCATCGTTAAGTAATTTTATGGTGTATTTGCAGATTTTGACACGCCCGTTTTTCGGTGTTCTGTTAAATTATGAGGGACCCAAAGACAAACTAATTTTTTCATATGCAGTTCTTCATGAATAATTCTATGTATAGCTGCAGATCCAATGTTAAGTTTTTTCTGTATCATTTGGTAAGTGCGGCGAATATCATCGACTAACATTTTTCGTATGTCCGACACATTTTTGGAACTACAGCTGGTGAAGTCTTCATGTGTATTCTTGATCCAGCAGAGAACTTCGACCTCTACGAAATTCTGTAAACCATCTAAATACAGTAGCACGAGATGGAGCTTCATCTCCATATGCTAGTTGTAGACGTTGAAGGCATTCTTCTTGATTTAACCCACTTTAAAATCATAGCGCGATAATGATCTCGCGTTAATTTCATTTTCCTTTCTTCCAAAATCTATTCTACGACAGCTAAATTGAAATTGTTGCCACAAATTATCGTCTGCGCGGCATAAAAGACTTCAAATTTACAAATTTAACGAATATTTTTTTTTTCCTGCGTTTGTCGTCTGCTACTGTCTCGAAAAAATTTCAGAGTTACCCTCTAAAGCTGAAAAGAATTGTAATTTAATATTAGCCTGTAAAGATTTTTCAATAACAATATATATATATATATTCAAAACTGATATTTGACCTAGGTCAATTGCCATTCCAACGGCAACGGCAGATATGCGCAAATTCAGCTTTATTCAGGGAGCACCTCGACGAATCTTCTACACTGCACCAACATTGTTCCACATTAGCTTAGAAATCTTCAGAAATTCACCTCAAGGATATATATGGTGATTTGAATCTTATGAAAGGTTTTTCTGACAGATCGTAGTCAAAGATCATCGATTCATCCATTGCCGAATTTATCATATCGTCAATTCGTGTACATTTCTTTGAACCTTGAAAGGTTTTTCTGACTCACAAATTCTATCATATCCGTCAATGGCATAAGCATGAAATCGATTTAGATGTCAAATTGCAAACTTTGCTTCAAAAAAAAAAAAATTGCTTAAAATTGCTTTGCTTAAAATTGCAAAATTTGAATGAATACTTCAAGGAGACATCTGTAGATTCACATCCTTTTCATTTAGTCTTATGAAAGATTTTTCTGGCTCATAGATTTATCGTATCCGTCAATAGCATGATGATGAGAATAATCGGTGTGTCGTTCCTTATCGAATTGTATGCCTATAATGGGCCACCTCATTCTGAGTAAATATAGCAAGTGGGCATATAGAAATTCGCCCCTTTTTTTTCAAGCTATGAAAAGGTTTTTCTGGCTCACAGATTTATCTTATTCGTCGACGGCATAATGATGAGAATAATCGGTTTGTCCGGCGATTATCGAATTGTATACCTATATTAAACTACCTCATTTTGAAGTGAATACCCATGTGAAATTAGCACTCTTTTCTTTGAACCCATGATTGATTTTTCTGGCTCACAGATTTATCGTATCGGCATAAGGAAGTGAATAATCCGTTTAGCTGCATACTTATAGTGTTCCACCTTAGTTTGGAGGGGAACACTTTAAAAGGCTCGTTCCCCACCGAGGCGAGACGTGAAGATTCAAGAGACAAGCGACAAAATTTTTTTCGACCCCTTCACAGCGAAACGTCGAAAAAACCCGCTTCGAGTTGAAAGTTGGGCAACTCCAAGCGGCGGACTGCAAACCGGTTTCAGGCGACCGCGGTGAGGCTAGTGATTGGTCAAATTTTTCGCTTGCATCTTCTCGCCTTGGTGAGCACGAGCCTTAAGGGCAGATAAGGAGATTCGCACCCCTTTATTTAAAATCCTATGGAAGGTTTTTTTTACCGACTTTCAGATTTATCTTATTCATTCATAACATTGATAGAGAAAATTTTGAAACTGAGAGATTTCAAAACCGTTGGTTTTCACAAACTGAAAGATTATTTCTAGCAAATCATTTACAGTTTTGTCTCGAAAATGGAACTTAAATAAATGTAGCTAGAACTCATTGCCACGCATGCGCGTGAATTCAGACAGTTGATTGAATTTTCATGCTTGTGTCAATCAAAATGAATGTGTAAATCATAGCTGGATAATGCATTAAGATCTAAAAAGGTGCACCTACTCCTTCAATTGGGAATACCACCTGACCAATGAAAATTCAGAATCAATTTTGTGCTTTGTAAAATTGCATGATAGTAAATAAAAATTACATATGATTTAAAACTTCACTTTTTAGCAATGAAAGTAATGTAGTTCTTGACGTTAGGAAGTCTGTGTATCCCTGATATGATGTGTGATATAAAGTTATTAGTTACTATTATTATTATTATTTAGTTATTGTATAATGGAAATTTTGTAAATTTCATTTTATTTTATCATTTAAATCATTTCACATCATAATAAATAGTTTTTTTGTTGAAAATATAATTATTTATACGAAGCCATAATTTCACATTCATCAAATGTATTTAATAATGATTTATACCTGATCTGTGGTAATGATTTTATCAAACTAAGGCGAATAAATGAAAAAAACAAGAAGTTTTTATGATAACATAATTTGAAGAACGCTGGTTGGTTATTTTCCAATTATTTATTTTACTCTATACTTACTATATGCGCATATTTATCCAGGACTTATGTACATATTTATTGATGAATTATGCACATATTTATTGATGACTTATGCTTATATTTATCGATGGCATGTACATATTTATCGATGAATTATGCACATATTTATTGATGAATTATGTATACACTCAAGAGCCAAAACATTATGACCACCTGTCAATAACGAGTTGGCCCACCTTTGTCGCGCAACACAGCTTCAACCCGCCTTGGCATGGATTAATACCAGTTAAATACCACTTCCACCTGATCACGTGCCTTCCACATCATCCAGGCGAGTTCATTGCAAAATGTAGGGGTGGTCATAATGTTTTGGCTCTTGAGTGTATTTATCGATGACATATGTACATATTTATTGATGATTTATGTACATATTTATCAATAACTTATGTACATACTTATTGATGAATTATGCACATATTTATCGATGGCATATGCACATATTTATGACTTATGTACTTATTTATCGATGAAGTACGTGCATATTTATCGATGAATTATGCACATATTTATTGATGACTTATGCATATATTTATCGATGACATGTACATATTTATCAATAACTTATGCACATATTTATCGATGAATTATGCACATTTATTAATGAATTATGCACATACTTAACATATATACTATGACTTGCATACACATATTATTCCTTATGGACATATTTATCTATTATTTATATATAGACTTAACATAATCTTATATATCATGACTTATGTACATATTTATAGATTCTGACAAACACATTTAGAAATACACTCTAGGGAGAGTAAATAATATACGATAGTTTCTCATTTTTAATTGACATGTATTTGCACAAAAGTACATTTTGGTTTTAAATGATTTATTTATCCAGCAAATAATTTCAGATTCTTAATATTGTAACCGTGCTTCCTCTTACACATTGGCAAGAGCGCCTCCCTGTCGTGTTTAGGAGAAATGATCAGTCGGCCTCGAGGCTCTCACCCGCGAGGAAATATATTTAGCGCATCTAGGCAGTTTAGTTGGCTTACAGACTCTCACCTGGACTGGTATATTTCGCGCATCCTGCATAGCCAGGTATTGGGTTTTCGGCTTAAAAGTGGAATCCTTCCCCGAATCTAGAATTATCTGTCTTTAAATGTGTTAAATATCGTATGTCTCTAATTTTTTGTATGTGGTGTTGGTTGGTTTTAACTATACCCAGTTATTATCTGGTTGTCCAACCAACTACAACTTTTACAGACAAAATGTTACAGATCTTTGTTAAAAGTCAAATAATCTTTAAATAATTAGAAATGTACTTCTGTAGTCAATAATAAAAGAATATATTAAAAAGAATTACTTACAAATAGATTAGATTTGTATTGATACTAACAAAAAAGTGAAACATTATTTCTACTAGTTCTTGCCAAAAATTGTGTTCTATATTCGAACTATTCTTGGTTAACGTGATAAATCACTAAGTTGCAACGCAGGAAACATAGCGAGATTATCTAACATAATTTCTGTTATCTTAAAGAAAAAAAAAAATTTTAAGATAATATTTTGCACAGTTTAATATGTCACACTATTCAAACAATATCAATAAATAAAACATGATAATAACGAAGTCTTTATTTTTATTTCTGAAGAATTTTGTATTCAATACTTTAACAGATTTTATTTAAAATTTTTTTTGTTTGAAAAAAATAAACACACACATATATGTATATATATCATGCTAATTAGTGCATTTAAAAGAATATGATGATTGCCTCTCATTTATATTGGCATTTGAGAGTAATTTTAAATCAATATATGAAATTTTAATACCTTATAAAAATTTAAATAATCTTTTTTTCTAAAATTGGTATGCATATTAATGTCAAAGTCCAATTTAAAAAAATGAAGACATACAGTAATGCAATAAGTATTGCTTTATTCTACCCCCAATTGTAACAAATAGATTAAGAATTAATTAAACTATGAATAAACACTTTTGTAAAACTGTAATGCTAATTAGATTTTAATTAATATTAAGGTGGTTTCTTAATTAAGAAAATAATGGAAATTTCTAGTTTATATTATACATGCAGCATTCCAGTTTGAATCAGAACTGATCTAAAGATACTGCTCTATTTGACAGAACCGAATCGTTATTCGATTTCGAAGCCTCCAGTGACGTCACGATTCTCCCATATAAACAAACGAATGACGTCAGATTTCTATTTCAATTCTTTTCAATGCAATTATCACGTCAATAGTCATTGTTAAGATTCAGCAATTAAACATAATTTAAAGTGAATTTAATTTTTGTAAACAATGAATCATGAAAAAGTAATTGATAATATATGTAAAAATAAATGAATCTTTTGAAATTTTATTTACATATTAGCTGTTGATTCGTTTTTCGTACTGAAAGGATAGTTTTTCTAGTTAAGTTCAAACATTTTTTGTCTATCGTTAAGTTGATTTTCACGTTAAATAAATTAATAAATTCATATTCAGTACTGGATCAGTTTTTCATTATAATCATAATGAAAAAAATGAACTAAAAAAAAAAAAAGGATGTAGTACGCAGGATGGCATGTATGCACTGTATTTAAATTCTAGAAAAAGTTACAGAAAAAAAAATATGAAAAGACAGAAAAAGTAATAATGTAGTTTATGCTGTAATCAGAACCTTTAAAGTAGCTGCATATTGAAGTTTGATAATTCGAAAGTCTTTAGACTTGGAAAGAGAGCGAATTAACAGAATTGTATGGGTTTTTTCATGAAGGCATACGTAATAACTCAATTTTGATCATGTTCCAAGCATTAATCAATTTTCTTTTCCGATAATTTAAAACCGCTAAACTCTTTTCGTATGAGTTCTATTTAAATAGATCTTGAAGAAGCCGATCAACAGGTACTCTATTAACAATGATGACACTTTTAGAAGAAAAAAAAAAAAAAAATTACTTGAAGATTCATTAGAAGTAAAGATTATTAGATTTTATAGAATTCAAGAATCTTTCTATATTATGTTCTTAGACACTCTTTTTTCAGAACAATTTGCATAAATAAAAAAATTCAAAATCAGTGGCATTAAGTTAAATATAGATCGCTTGTAGTAATTCGTCCCTTCTTTATATATATAAAATGTATGAACAAGATGTCCTGATATGTGGCACACAGATTCAATAAAATTACATAGGAAGAAAATAAAATTATGATTTTTAAAACATATATATTATTTCTTATGGCTACTGAACTTGGTTTATATTCTTGTAATATTCATTCATAATTTAAAATATAATGTGGACTATTATGTATAGTTTGATAACACCACTCATTATTACTATCCTTTCCAACAGAATTAAATTCTTAACTAATTTAATCCAGGATTATTAGTCCATTTAGTTATTTTTTTATAAAAAACCCTCATAAATCAAAATTTATTAATAGATTTTAGTTACTATTAGGTCTATGGCATTATTTAGTCTATACACTTCTAAATACTAGTTGCCACCACGATCTTGCTGAAATTGCAATATTTTAAATAGTTTAATATTTTAAACAGTGTCTAAGTGTATTTCCAAAATTAGAAAGAGTAATCATATTAAGTAAATTAAAAACATTTATAAACTTTTACTATTTCATTGCTATTATTTTTTCATACCTGAATCTGATTTTGTTTCTGTGCACTGCTAAAGAATGCCTTATTAGACTTAAAAGAAAAAAAGTTAATACTATATAACAGAAGCTACAATATTTTTAGTGTTATAGATTTCCAGATTATTGTTTGAATATTTTTATTGGTTAATTGCATAATAATTTATTTACATTATTTATTTAAAAATATATATGTGTAAATAAATGGTGGATCTGTTGCTGTGAGTAAAAATAAAGTGAATGGATGATCTTTATGTCAATTAAGAGAAAAATCACAAAAATTTATTTACAGCTTTAATACAAGTGTTAAAAAACATTTACATTTGCATTGCTTTATTATTTTTCAAGATAATTTAATGCAAATGGTTTCTTTTTCTTTCTTTCGGCTTTTTTTGTGTGTGTGTGTTTGTTCGATTTTTATAAATTCTTCTGCAGTGCTATAATTTGTGTCTTCATAAATCATAATAAAATGAATAATATATTTTTTTTTCTTTACATTTTTCTCATTAGTAGCATACACGATTAATTTATTAAATTTTATATTTAAATAAATAGCTTACATTTAAAAACACTCAACAGTTTTTGTGTTACTTATTCCTTCCCTTTGAAACATTTTTTTTAAATATCTTTTTTAAAATTGGGATTCAAATAAAATAAATTTAATAGCATATTTTTTTTTTTTTAAGTTTTAGAATATATCTGAATTGTACCTCACAAATGTAAATTCTATCATCATCATTCAGAATGTTACAGCCCAAGGTGAGGTAATGCCTTATGAATTGCACATTGAGGCATTTCTTAATTGTATCTATATTATTAGTAAAAATTAAAACAATGCTATACTGATTGATCACATCTTCCTTCTAAATAGCAAATATTATTATAAAATAACTTTCAAATCACAAATAACAACAGTTCTCTTTATTTCAAATTAATTTGAAGATCAAATAAATGCATACTGAATACAGTTTACATATCAAAACTGCACATATACTTTGAACTCTATAGTAATAATCTTTAAAAACAACAAACACTAAAATTTGTTACAAGGTTCAGTTCAAGGCCCCCATATTTTTCTCAAACAATGTTAATTTAAATTTGTAAAATGACATAACAGCAATAAATCTAAAATTCTCTGAAAAAAGACATGACTAGTACATAGCTGCACACTATAAAATAACATTACAATAAAACAATGTTTACATTAAAGCATATAAAATAATATATACTTTAATTATAACAATCTTATACATAGTACTTATTTTCTTTACATTTTATCCAGTTTCACTTCTCACAACTTTTTAAAATTTGTAAAAAAATTCCACCATGCATTATTTATAAATTATGCTCCATGAAGGTAAATTTTATTCAATATCAAAATACCATTGATCTGACGGAATCACTAAAAATATTTTCTGCAAGTCAATTTCTGTACATAGGTTTTTATGTTAAATTATGCAATAACAATAAATAGTTAATGTAAAATTAATTAACTTCACACTGCATGAATAGTCGATGAATGAAGAATTTTAATATTCAAAAAATGTTTTAAAAATGCACCTCGTGGAAAAACGAAAATGAAGGTAATTTACAGGCTGCTACTACATAAGAAACCCACTTAAGCAGTAATGATTGAGTTTGCAATTTTCATGCAACAGATACAAATTTTAGAATTGTTAGGCATGTTACAATACTGAAGTGGAATAGATATGAGATAATCTTTAATAATACTTTTATGATTTTACAATATTTGTTATGGATGGGGAATACAGATTTATTACATTTTTTTTCTTGCAACTATTCGCAAAAAATAATTAAAAAAAACCAAGGGACAATAATTAATGTTATTTAAAAATTTACTTTTAATGATGGTAGATATGGGAAAATCTTTTACAAACATGACTTGTTTGGGAAAATATGAAACACTGAATCAAATGAAAGATATATACATATATAAGATTATATTCTTATTCATGCACCACTTCGTTTCTTAATATTTTAAATTCAGAACTTTTTAATAATCTCATGACACACACACACACAAAAACAAGTAATGCCATTTATAAGTGATAAAACAACAAAAAAAAAAGAACTAAACAGAAAAATATTGCAAAGAATTGGTACAAACATAGACAACAAAATAATACGTACTTATTACATAAACAATACTTTTTGATTAAAACAAGTACTTTAATATTGATAAATAAAATAAAATAATCTTCATTATATTACGACCAATAAATAACATGCAAGTTATTTATATACTAGATAAATCTATATATGGCAAAAAAACTTTTAAAAGATGTGTTCATCTTCTTTATAATAAAATTTTAAAATTACAACACTTTGTCAAGAAAATATTCTTGATAGCTATTTTATTTATTTCATTTTTTTAAATACTTACTACTTTTCATAATTATTTTGATTTTATTTTTTACAGTAGAAAACTTTTTAAATCATTATGATTTAAAATTATTAACAGAATTCCTTAAAAATCTTTTATATTACAATACAGTTAAATATATTTTAAACGAGAGTAAATAATATTTTTCGTTTATATAACTTTCCATTCAAATAGATTATTAATTCAATTAAATATAAAATACAGATGAATTTTAGGTACAAAATTATTGCTCAATATAATGACAACCCTTTTAACATTATTAATGAATTAAATTAAATATATTAAAGCTAATGAAGTATTTCTAAGAAGATAAATTTACTTTCATAAAATAATAATATTAAAATTATAAGGTATTTCAATATGAATTTAATAAAACATATTTAAAAACAATTATTTTTTTAAAAAAATAAATATTTTTAAAATTAGTCTATAAAATTATAGTTGTAAATCAGTGTTATTTATCTATAGTAATTTACATTCAGTTCAAAACTTACAAACACATCACTGTTAAAACTTTGCATAATAAGCAATTATATCACACACACATAAAAAAATTAATAAAAATTAGATCATTAATTTTCTATTATTACCATAAAAAGGCCACACAGGAAAGTGAGAACCCTCTCGCATCAAATGACCAACGAAATTTCGCATTTTACTTTGTTCTTTTTCTCTTTTTAGATGAAGTACAGAGTGCTTAAGTACATAAGATATTTGCATATTAGTTTTGGATTTTAAATAGAAAAAAATGGGTTTAATTTAAATATTTCAATAAAAAAATTAAATAAATAACATTTATGTATTTTTACAAAAAATACCAAAATCTAATAACAGTAATTTTCATATAAAAAAATAAATATGTTAAATTATTAATTACATATTATTAATTTAAATACTATAATGTATATTTTCAAATAAGAACTTAGCCCAATTAAATCATTTAAATGTTATAAAATTTGTAACACATAGATAAATAATGCTTTCTGCAACTATATTTATGCAAAGTTAAGCAGCATTTATAACAGCAGTAGAATTATTTAAATAACTTTTTACTTTATTTTAATTCCATCTTTCTTTACATCAATAAGAATAAAAGAAGTTTAATAAAATAAGAGTAAAAAGCCCTTAACTGCTGCCGTAAATTAAATATTCTGTAAATATGATTTTCTTCATTAGCTATTTCCTTGAGAAATGCTGCATTTGCTTTAAATGAACACTTAAAAAAACAGACTATTAAGCACAAAAAATTAAACAGAAAGACATTAATATAAATTTTAAAATCTTTTTTTTTTAAACGCCATGTCAAATATTTTAAACTTTCGCAATTTCTAGTAAAAATATTATTTAAAAACTTAAAAATAATACTTAATAATAACAAAATTCAAAATGTGAAAAAAGAAATCAAAATGGCCTACAATATGATACACACCCCAAAGCAAAATAGCTTACAGCAAAAGATCACGCCAAATAAATGAAGAGCGAGCCTTTATATTTGTATGGCAACGCCATATACTTTGGTCATTGCCATTTTAAAGACTTTTTCCAAGGGCTAGTGATAAATAAAGGAAATGTAAAAAATAATGAAAATATAACTCACTTTTAAGCTCATTAAAATCATCTACAACAAACTAAGATCTTAAAAATACAACATTGTATCACTTTTTTACTTGATATTGGTCTAAGTGAAATTCATAGACACCACTTCATACTCAACATCCTCTCAATATAAGAACATAATAACTGCAAATGAAATATGTAAAACAAATAAGTTAGAATCAAAAAAATATAAGTATTCTTCTACAAATTTACATTATCAAAGCGAGGGAAATAAGTATAATTTAAATATATAGAAAGACCAAAACTAAATATTTTTGATTTATAAAGTTATCAAGATCTAATTTTAGATCTAGATCACTTCTACACAAACCATGCGAAAGATCCAATTTTGGGTCAACGCAGTGGAGCAAGTTTTATTTAATGCAGTTTCTTAAAAATGCTTTTCATGTATATGAATAAAAAGGACACTTACAACACACCAGCAAACACACTCAATAATTTTTTAAAAGTTAACAGAGAATATGCACCTGATAAATTGTTAAAAAACAACAGCATAAGCTGAAATAAGTAAAAATTAACATATTCATCAAAAGACAAGCACATGTTATTTCCCACTCATATTTTTTTCTGACTGAAGCATTCCTTTAAAAATATAATTTATAATATACTGTTGTGACTTTAATTCATCTGTTTGAAAATGTCTACTTTGATCTTTAATGTGGTGGAAACATTGAATATGTTGGATCTCTCTCGGTTCTTACCATGATCTACGGAAACTGCGGGTGAGCACACGAGAAAGGCGATCTTGAATCGTTTGAACTATGATAGAGATGGCAACTAAAAAGAATAATGAATGACTTAGACACACTATTTACTCACACATATTTGGAAAAAGAATAAAAAAAATAAAATAAACAGGCACGTTTTGAACATGTGTATGAAGTAATCCTTTTATAAAATTACCAACTTTTGACATACTAAAATTATTTAAAATGTGTCGGATAAAAATAAAAACCCGCAATTTCGAACTGCACAAATTAGTTAAGAAACAAAGAACTTGATTTGTTTGTTTATCACTTTATAATTAAATACACAAATTTTAATTATCTTATTAGTCCCTCTCTCCCCACAAAACACCTTTAATATTAAAACTTTGAAACCAAAATTTCAGAATTTTTATACAGTTTACAAATGATTTTCAATAAAAAAATGTTTAAATTTTTTAATTAAAAATTAATAAATTTATAATTATATTTACATCTCTATGCAAAATAATAATTATTAAATTAAATGTAATTTAGTGCATTTTATTTCATATTAATAGCTTCTCCTTTTCATTTCAAAATGCCTTTAAATTCATTTGCTGGAAGATTTTATTGTATAACATTTTTATTAATTGATTTAATCCGATATTGTTATTATAGCAATATTAAAAATAATAGAATTGTGGTAATTGAAAGAGGAAGGTAATAGATTTCTTCATTTTATTTAAGAAATAATTTTATAATTTATTAAGACATGCTTTTTGATCTTTTTTTTAATAATATAAAAATGTATTTATATCTTTTGCTCTCTCACAATTCAATCCATAAAATACTTTTTGCTTATGGAATATAAAATACCACAAATTATTAATTCTTTAAATATATAATTTCTACAATGGACATCAATCATGCCAGTTTTTGGAATT